>PVKA01038247.1:0-20388 GCA_004027165.1 Ctenomys sociabilis | reverse complement strand
TTTTTTTTTTTTTTTTTTTTTTTTTTTTTTTTTTCTATTTTTTTTTTGGTGCAGGGTCTCACTATGCATGCAACCCACATTCATAGTGATCTTCCTGCTTTTTGCCTCCCATGTGCTGGGATTACAGGCGCGTGCCACCACGCCCGGATTGCATCGCTGGCTCAGCGCACCCGAAGGCGGGGTCGGCGCAGCTTGGGGAACCAAGGATCAAACACTGGTTCCTGCGCTTACCTAAGCAAGCGCTTAGTCCGCTGAGCTATACTGCCAGCCCAAGGGAGTAGCAATTCTGTTCTCACACAGTCTTAACTTCAAACCAAGAATGATCAAACGACACAAAGAAGGCCACTATATATTGGTCAGGGAAAAATTCAAGAGCAAGAGGTAACACTCATTAATATCTATGCACCAAACACAGGAGCATCAAACTATGTATGACAAATCTTAAGGGACATGAAAAACTTAATGTCTAAGAACACAATCTTAACAGGAGACCTTAACATACCCTTATCTCAAAAAGATAGATCAACCAGACAAAAAATTAGCAAGGAAGTAGCAGAACTTACCATATCTTGGAACAAATAGACCTGGTCGTCATATACAGTGTTCCACCCAACCACAGCTGAATACACATTTTTTCAGCTGCACACGGTTTATTTTACAAAATAGACCACATACTAGTCCAGAGGTGATGTGTAAGTATGTGCAAGAAAATAGAAATTATCCCATGCTTATTAACTGACCACAGTGCAATGAAACTGGAACTAAATAACAAAAGAAACCAGAAAAACCCACTAAATTCATGGAAACTAAACAACACCCTATTCAGCAATCAATGGGTTGCAGAAGACATTCAACAAGAAATTCAACAACATCTACAATTCAATAAAAAATTCAAGCACAACTTACTGGAATTTATGGGATATGATGAAAGCAGTTCTTAGAGGGAAAATCATAGCTATGAACTCCCACATTAGGAAAGCAGAACGGGAACAAATTAACACCCTAATGTTGCACGTCTGACAACTAGAAAAAGAAGAGCAAACAAAATCCAGAGCACAAAGATGTGAAAAAAATCATAAAGTTTAGAGCAGAAATTAATGCAATTGAGATGAAGAAAACAGTTCAAAGAATCCACAAATCAAAAAGTTGGTTCTTTGAAAAACTAAATAAAGTTGATAAGCCTCTAGCCAACCTCATCAAAAAGAGGCAAAAGAAAATTCAAGTACAAGCAATAAGTGAATTCACCACGTACCCAGCGGAAATTCAGAAGATTATCAATAGTGACTTCAAGAATCTTTATGCTCACAGAATAGAAGACACAGAAGAAATGGACTGTTTCCTTGAAAGGTACAAATTACCAAAACTGAATCAAGAAGATATAACAACTCTCAATAAGCCAATAACAGCCAATGAAATACAATATGTAATAAAATGCCTACCAACAGAGAAAAGTCAAGGTCCTGATGGAGTCACAGCTGAATTCTACAAGAAATTTATAGAAGATATAATCCCCACACTCCACAAACTCTTCAAAGAAATTGAAAAGCAACAGTCCTCCCAAAATCATTTCTGGAGGCAAGTATAATACTCATTCCAAAACAGGGAAAGACATAACCAAAAAGGAGAAATACAAACCAATCTCCCTCATGAACACAGATGCAAAAATACTCAACAAAATCCTGGCAAATAGAATACAGCAAATCATCAAGAAGATCATACACTATGACCAGGTAGGATTCATCCCAGGGATGCAAGGGTGGTTCAATATTTGAAAATCTATACATGTAATACACTATATTAACAGACTGAAATCTAAAAACTACATAATCATCACAATTGATGCAGAAAAAGTTTTTGACAAACTCCAACACTCATTCATGTTCAAGGTCCTACAGAAAATTGGAATAGATGGACTCTATTTTAACTTAATAAAAGCCATCAATGACAACCCAAAAGCTCATATAATCCTAAATGGGGAAAAACTGAAATCTTTTACTCTTAAATCAGGTACAAGACAAGGATGTCCTCTATCACCCCTCCTATTCAATATAATCTTGGAATCATTAGCAACAGCCATTAGAAAAGAGGGAGAAATAAAGGGAAGAAGAATAGGTAAAGAAGAAATTAAATTATCACGATTTGCAGGTGACATGATACTTTACTTGGAAGACCCCAAAAATTCCACCAAGAAACTACTAGAACTGATAGGGAAATTCAGTAGCATAGCAGGATACAAAATGAATACTCAAAAGTCAATAGCATTCCTCTACACAGATAACAAGCACACTGAAAGGGAAATAATACCTTTTACAATAGCACCACGGAAAATGAAATACCTTGGAATTCACTTAACCAAGGAAGTCAAAGATCTTTTCATGGAAAATTACAACACCCTAAGAAAAGAGTTTATAAAGGATTCCAGAAAATGGAAAGATATTCCATGTTCCTGGATAGGAAGAACCAACATGGTGAAGATGGCCATGCTCCCAAAATTGCTGTACAGATGTAATTCAATCCCTGTCAAACTGCCACCAACATACCTCCCAGACATAGAGAAATCAATCCTAAAATTTATTTGGAGCCACAAATGACCTAGAATAGCAAAGGCAATCTTGGCCAATCAAGACAAGGCAGGAGGCATCACAATTCCTGATTTGAAATTATACTACAAAGCCACTGTGATAAAATCAACATGGTATTGGCAACAAAGTAGACCTGAGGATCAGTGGAATAGATTAGAAGACACAGAGGCATCTACAAAAATACTTAGCCATCTTATCTTCAACAAAGGGGCTACACAAGCTCACAGGAAGAAAGATAGCCTCTTTAACAAATGGTGCTGGAAAACATGGCTTTCTACATGCCGAAAACTAAAACTTAACTCAGCGCTATCACCATGGACTAAGTTAAAGTCAAAGTGGATTAAAGATCTAAGCATTAAAACATAAACACTCAATCTCCTGGAAGAGAAAGTAAGAAGAACTCTTGAAGACATAGGAGTAAGTAAAGAGTTCATGAACAAACATATATTCGCACAGGAAGCATTTGAAAGAATCAACAACTTGGATCAACTCTTCTTAAGGAGCTTCTGCATGTCAAAAGAGATTGTCAACAGAGTGAAAAGACAACCCACAAATTTTGGAAAAAACCCTAACTAATGAGCAATCAGACAGAGGACTACTGTCTAGAATATATAAAGAACTAAGATATAACAGGGCCCTCAAATTTAAAGACCCAATTCAGAAATGGGCATCTGAGATGAATACACACTTCTCAGAGGACGAAATTAAAGAAGCAAATAAATATATGAAAAAATGCCCCACATCACGAGCCATTTGTGAAATGCAAATAAAAACACCACTGAGATGCCATCTCACTCCAGAAAGAACGGCTATCATAAGGAAGTCAACAAACAACAAATGTTGGAGAGGTTGTGGGGAAAAGGGAACACTTCTCCACTGCTGGTGGGAATGTAGACTGGTACAACCATTGTGGAGGTCAGTGTGGAGACTCCACAAAAGAGTAGGACTAGAAATCCCATTCAAACCAGCTATACTTGGAATTTTCCCAGAGTAACTGAAATCATTATATCATAGTGATATATGTGTACCTATGTTTATAGCAGCATAATTTATGATAGCAAAATCTTGGAAACAACCAAGTTGTCCATCACATGAGGAATGGTTGAAAAAGATGTGGTATTTCTATATAATGTAGTCTTACTCAGCTATTAAGAATTATAAGCTTGAAGCATTTATATTGAAGTGGATGCCACTTGAAATATACTCATAAGTGAAATAAACCAGACACACATGTATAAATATTGTATTGTCTCCCTAGTATAAGATTCAAAAATAAGAAATACAAATGGAAATGTACAACAACAACTAAAAACAATTGAGTCAGTTATGGCAAAGTGAATGGCACATGCTTCAGGATACTAATCTGCTTTTCTTCTGGATGGTTAACAACTTAAGTTCATAAATCAATATTGAAGAAATAGAAGAGCCACAAGGCCACCTAACATTTTGACCCTAACCGTCCAAGGTCAGCAAAGACTCAGGACATAGGAGAACCTGTCCTATAACATCATGAAACTCAGTTGAGTTCCAAATATTCTAAACAAGGAGATTATGGAGCCACAGAGGAAAGAGATCAAAGTTCTATAGTGTGCCTGGGGAGAGTCACATGGAGAGAAATCTTTCTCTCAGGCTCTCACAGAACAAACTGATCAAGCATTGGCTGTGACTCATCCACATGGATGACACAGACAAAGGATCTACAGAATAAGGTACAGGACTACAAGATTATCCCTGATGGGACTTCACTGACCTCACAAGAAACAAGAAGTGCACATGTTGGTATATAGGTCTTACTCTGTCTAGGTCTTAACCATCCAGCAGAAAAGTATAAAAATGTGGTATACACCATGGGGCCATAATAATAAGCTGAGCTGTAAATGGCTATAGTCGACAACTTCTTCAGATAACTCACTATTGTAGAATCCTGGACCTTGTTGGATTGTGTTGTGGAGTTCAGGCACCTAAATTAGTTTAATGACAATGAAGTGCCCATCTTTGACAGGTGTAGACAAAGGAAGGGGTATAGAAAGGAAGAATCATGTGTGTGTATGGATAGTACAGTTGGGATAGATAACGTCCTGCTTCTACATAATTCTATGAGAGGCAAGATTTGCACTAATGGTGGTTGGACAGGATATTATGTCAGCTTCTAGTACTATGGACAACCACTAGGAAAATAAGAAGGTAGAAAGTATTAGTTATTGAATCTTTGATGTAATTCAGGTATAAAAACATAAGATACGCAAATTGCTACACTCTGTTTCTTTCCTGATAAGAATCATATGCTACAATAATGTCTGTAAGTATAATATCATGTATGCACCTTATGTAATACCAAAACATTATGAAAAGTTTGCAATGTATTAATTTATCAAATCCTTCTTGTCAATGAGTTTTAAAACTGTCTCATTGATATTTGTACTTCAATAAAATGAAAATTAAAAAAATATATATATTCACAACACAACTTAATTCCAAGGAGCAGAGAACTTGGTAGCATCATACTTAAATTAATTGTGGTAAAATATGCCTTTCCTATACATGTGCATATGTTCAAAGTTGATTTCCTGGTTACCTACTTCACACATACAAACTAGATCATTTCTTCCGTTTATGTACCAGTTTTCAAAGAAAGAAAATAAGGAACTGTGATTCTGAGCCTATCGCTAGTATATCAACAGGAAAAAGCCTTTCCTCGAAAGTGGAATAAATAATAACAGCACTTTGCATTCAGAGATCAATAAACTCAGGTTCTGTTGGCTTCAACTAATTCTAAGGATTGTAGCATTTTTAAGAGCCATATTTTTATTTTAATTGGCTTACTGAATTTTTATCCAAGTATAAAATAAAATGTTTAAAACAGTGGCTTTGGTGGTTGATTCATAATTTCACATTGCTTTAATTCAACCCCTTTTTATAAAACCATTCTTCACATCTCTGTTTCTCTTGATGTTTTAAAGTTTCTGCATCATTTTGTAATTTGTTCTCAGAAATTATTGCTCCTTTTTAGTTTATGGCTCATAGTAGTCCAGAAAGAAATAAAATAAAAATAGTGGTTACAGGAACATAAAGCAAAAAGATTAACTTTCGTTTCTTTTTCCTTTATAGCTTAGATATTCTTCAAAGCACTGAATGTAAATGAAATAGGAGTACTTAAGAACATATTACCTTTTATTTACTTCTGTGCAACCTTAAAGAAGCTTTAATATCTTTTTATACCTATGTCCCTTATGTTTAAAATAGGGGTCATCCTTGCATATCTTTATAAATTAATTATCTACCATGTGCATGAATAATTTCATAATTAAATTATATATCATATGAGTTAATTTGTAATGGAAAGCATTTAGAAAATTGCTTCACAAACACCAAGTATGTTGAATCCTGAGAACATTTTCAATGATCAGTAATACTAATATTTTCCACCCTTTATATCTGCAGAAACTGTCAGAGAGCAGTTCGTGTAGAAATACAAGTTAGAACACATGAGAGCTCCACGAAAAGGTCTGCATTGGTTTCTCAGCTCACATGAGGAAGAATCCAATTCTGGGTCCTCAACTCATGCCTCACTTCTAGCGGCCTCTCCTCTTTCTCCATACAGAGCGGCTTCACTTTCCACGCGGCTTCACTTTCCAGCCAGCTTCCATGCATGATGCATCCCACTGAATGAAGTCGGCCCAGCTCACCTCTTTCTTTAAGTTTCCTGTGAAAAGTCTTGGCTGGCTACTTTAGACAAGACCACAAAGCCTCCCCAGTTGGGGATATTTCCAAGAGACATGCATAGGACATTACGAAATATGCCAGTGATACTGCATCTAAAGCCTCATATCTGCAGGGGAGTTCACACCTAAACTTTGTCAAATCCCAACATCAATAAAATCAGTGTTTTCCAGAAACTGCACAACAGATCAATACAGAGGTCTGACCTCAGAAGAATGGAAAGCAATGAAATGAAGATTATGATTACTAAAACCGTGCAGCCAAGAGCGATTTCTATACTAGTGTCAGCAAGGAAAAACCGTGCCATATTGCAGCACACCCCCTACATTCAAGGAACAGGGGTCAGAGTTCTGAGATGCCAAGGGGTTAGAAATCGAAAAAAGGGTATTGAAGAAGAGGAAGCTACACAGAAAAAAAGGCATCCAGAGGTTTATCCATGGGCGCTGTGTCTGCAGTGTTTGCCAAAGGTAAAACTCCACTCATTTGAACAAAAACAGTCTACAGATTTAAAAGCTTAGCAATTCCTGAAATATATAGAGTTTCAAACATGAGAGATATATTCCAATCAATCAGTAATCCAGGAACAATCTGTGACACCCCCAGTAGGAACAGACCTTCTGGTGGGACTGAATCACATACTAAGAATAGGGTATTTTAGAATACTCTAGTGATGCCTTAGCAGGCCGTAGAGTCAGGCTAAACCACATCCATAACAGAGAACAGAAATGATTAAACAGACAAGATCAACAACACAACCTTCATAACATCTATGTTAATCTGCTCAAGCTGCTGTGACTAAGCACACAAAATAAATGGATTAAACTATGTTTGTTCTCTTATTTTTTTCCCTTGAATAATTATTTACTTCAGTACACGTTTGTGATACATAACAGTTGCTTTCACAAATCTGGCACATGCTTCTACTTAATTCCTTTTGTGTCCACTTCCCTCACCATTGCTTCTTACTTGCAGAATCCTCCAGTTCCTAAAAGTCTTAAGTTTCCAGAGTCTCATATTCTTCTAAGGTCTTCTAGAAGGCCTTAGTCAACATGAAGATATTTTTTTCTTCGTCGGAAGAAAACAACACAGCTGCACACTTGCTGTCTTCTCCACTTTCTTCAGTGCCTCCACATTGAACAAAAAAAAAAAAAAAAAAAAAAAAAGAAACTCAGATTTATCCTCTTTGATGACACTGATCCTGTCACATTGGAGTAGTAATCTGTGACTTTCGTCTTTATCTGTTTCAGAATTTATCCTAAATGTTATCAAACTGAGGCTAGAGCTTCATCATATAAAGTTTTGAAGAAGACAGCTCTGTGCATATCAGTATCCAGCTTCTAGCCAATTATGATGTGATGGGCTAACACGGAGTATTCATTGAAGGAAACCAGGACATCCTGCCGACCTAGAAGTCAGGGACTACACAGATATCAGAGAAAGATATTTAGGATACTAATTGAATTCATTTAAAGAAACTATAAGTCAAATGTTAGAGGGTAATAACATAAATGAAAATCCTATATTTGAATGGTATTCTATTGAAAAAGATAATTTTGAGTGAGATTAGGAAGCTGACCTAGAGCTGATGAGACTTTAAATATGGGAGTGGAAATGCAAGGAAAGCATGAAAAGAAAACAACTGAAATACGGAAGAAGGAAAAAAAGTTAATTCGGAATGAGAAAAGTTGGTTTGAGTTATATGCTATTAAAGTCTCTTAACACCTACCCAAGAAAGAACAAGGCACAAAAACATATTTCAAGGAAAAGTGGATGCTTTTAAAATGAGTTAAACTTCAGTAAAAACAAGGAGCTTTACAATCTGAGGAAGAGATTTTTAAAAATGCAACAGATTTAGAACTAATTATTAAACAAACAAAATGATGTTAATAAAGAAAATATATTAAAAGCAGAAATAAAGAGAAGGCCAATGTGAAAGGAATAAAGAAATGGAGGCAAAAATACCGAGTCTTTTATTTATTTAGATTTTTTTATTGCTTAAAGAGAATAAAAAAGATTTTAAAAAACACTCAGAAAACATACAGAATTTTTAAAAAAATGATAGGAATTCAACAATGGTTGTTTTCAAGGTAGTTATTCAGGTTATCTGATAAAATCATAAAAAGTTAAAAAGATTATGTATTATGTGCTCCTTTTATTTATATGATATGTAAGCAAGGAATGAATGGAACAATGAAAACAGTAAAACTATTAAAAACCAGAATTTTATATTCAGAAAAGATGCTTTTTGAAAATAAAGAACTTTCAGCTAATAAACAAAAGTGGTCATCATCAGTCTAAGCCTATAACAAATTTTGTATTTTTGGTAGAAAACTGAATTTTTTTCTGTGACTGAGAAATAGTTTTTCTCTCCCTTTTCCTCTTTTCTTTTCCTACTTTTCCTCAACACTGCACTGAATGTGGAAGCCAAAAATTATTTAAAAATTTATGCCTTGCAACTAAAGAACTAAAATTATGTTTTTTTTTCAGATATTACATTATCTGAATGTAGTATTATTACATTCATAGAAATTTCTTTCTTTTCGTTCTTTTTCAGGGAAGGTCTACCGGGTGTTCAGCATCTCACTACCAGATAGACTCCTAGGGATCTGCTTGTTTACAGCCTCCCAAGAACTGAGATTACAGGCACGTGCCATCCTACTCAGTTGCCATCTCAGTGCACCCTGGGGCGGGGCCAGCATGGCAGGTCCAGGGAGCAAACTCTGGGCCTCTGCATCTGCTTGCAAATGCTTTAATCTGCTGAGCTATTTGGCGAACCCTCCCCTCCCCATGTTTTGGTGTTGGTAGGCTTACATAATCTCCTGCACTTGGGTGATATCCTTCTATCCAACCGCTCTTGCAAAGTTGAAGGGGTGTCACTTTCTTAAAGACATTCCACCAAATTTATGCCTTGCAGCTGCTAACAGTCCATCTCTTGATGGATGTGATTCTGCTTGTTTGATTGCTGGAGGCCCACATAACAAAGAACCTGAGGAAAGCCTTCCCCATACAGTTAGTAAGAAATTGGCATTCTAAGACCAATAATTCTCAGTAAACTGAATCCTACCCCAAATCACATGTGATTAACTAAAGTCAAATTGACAGCCAAATGGCGAGATGATTATATCCTCCCAAAAAGGGAGAATGAAGTCCACAAGACAGCTAAGTTGCACCTGCTTCCCAATATACAAAACCTGCATTGCTGTAATCAACTATATTTGGGATAGCAGCATATTGGACATGGGGAGCATTTAGCCCCCAGGTTCAATCTCAACCACCACTGCAAACAGACAACCAATACAAACCAACCAGAAATTTCTCTTGGGAAAAGTACACAAATTACAATAAATGATGAGAGAAGTCCCCTTCCCTGGTATTCTCTGCCAGTATCTCACATGAAAGAATAAATACTCTCGTAATTGTAATTAAACAAACAAATTTCAGTTATTTTTATGATTTTGTGTTTTACATAAATGGGTTATGCAGGGTATACATTTATGTCTGGCTTATTACATTAAAACTGTAATTAGGAAATACATTCTTCATGATTTATAATAAATGTCATTCATTCTCGCTGGTGTGTACTTTTCTATTCTGTGGACAGAATATAAATTATTTATTGATTTTAAATTTAATGGGAATCTGTGTAATTTTCATGGATTTTCTGTTTTACTTTTGTCTTAGGTCCCTGAAAACAGCAGCTATGAATTAATAACATGTGCCAGTTGATGACCAGGCACACTCATTCCTTTTAGACAAATTCTTTGGAAGTGAAGGCTGAGGTATAAAAATCTGTGTTTAATTTTATTATTTAATGGTCAAAATGCTTTTCAAAGTTCACTGAGAGATATGTTGGTCTTGTGGTCTCAGAAGCTCTTTGATAGTAGAGACAATGGAGATTTTTCACTTAAAACCTTGAAAAATATATTTAGCAAATATACGAGTTGAAAGCCTAGTTTGCCCTTTTTACTTATTTATTTTCAAAGTTTGTTTTTACCAATGCAGTATGTGTTTGTAATATGATCCCTTGCCTCATGGGGAATCAGTACATACACTGAACACATCTGAATTCTACTTTCAATTTCTTTCCCTCCTTTTTTCCATCTCTTATCCTTTTCCTAATAAAAGAATCTGTCCCCTACTTACTATATTTATCTTCTTTGTTCTTTGTGTTTTGGGTTTCCTACATCAGAGACACTAGGTTATAGGCCTTATCTAATTCTGTTAGCATTATGGTCTTAACATGCCTCCATTTTCCTATAATACTCAACTCCTTTATGACAGGACACTATATTCCATTGTATATAAATACTGCATTTTATTTATCCATTCCTCTATTGGTAGAAATGTTCCTCTCCAAGATGAAGCCATTTATTCATTTGAAATATGGTACATGGAAGCCTTCATATACCTAAGATATTACACTTTGGACATTTATTTTAGGAAAATAATCATATATGTTCAGACAAAAGCCTGTACATGGTAGTTCTTAATAACCTAAATCAGATGTTTAGGTATTCTTCAAAGGTAATGATTAAACTATTTGGTACATGTGTATCGTAAAATATCTCATAAAATTAACAGAAAATTGGCATAATTTGGATATATTTCAGGTAAGCTATATAAAATATATAAAAAGAGTAAATTGCATAAAATTTCTTAGACTATGGTTCCATTTATACAACATTTCCAACAGTAGTAAGTGTAGCAATGGAGACACGGTTCCTGATTGCCATACTCAAGGGTAAAGTGAGACAGTGCAAAGCAGCTCTGGTCATCAGGACGACAGGAGGGATGGTACAGGTGGTAGCGAATCCTCACGGCGGGTTACACAGGAAGCCTCAGACCGCAGTGCCAGGCTGCTGCTTGGGACACCACAGCATCTTCTGCAGAATGCTGACAATCACAGTAAATGGGTAAAATGGACACAGAGTCTCCCTATAGTATTTTTTTCAATGCTATGATCAACTTAGAACAAAAAAGTTTCATTAAAAAAGTCTTCCACAAGCTGACCATCATTGTTAAAATTTCACAAATAAATGAGAGAACAGAACCCATTGCAAGCCATGCAGCCTGAGCGGCTCAGACAAACAGTAATTACGTGAGCCCTTTTCTTATTTCTCACTAACAAGTTCAAATGTCCTTATAACCATATTCCTAAAAAAAAAAAAAAAGCAAAGAACTGAAAACATGGAGGGGCAAAGCTGTATTTTAAGCAGCAGAGACTAATAAACCTCTAAGAAAAAGAAAATCATCTGTCAATGGAAAAGTACAAAAAAATGTATTCTGTGATTGGAACAGAATCTCCCAAGAGGCTTGCTTTCAGTAATTTTCATTCCATTCTCCCTGTTTACTGTTCTCTCTTTCCAACTAGTGGAGACAGAATGTCCTTATACAACATTGTCACGACAATAAAATAGTTTAAAGTAAATTCTGGAAGCCTCACTAATTTGGAATTTCAAAGCACTTTAATTTTGTTTAAAAACATTAAGTAACTTCAGCAGAGTGATTTATCTGTCATAGATGATGGTCCCTCACTAATGCAACATCATTACTCAAAGGCCAAATTCCATTAAGATTTATTCTTTATTGCTTAAAGATGCAGACCAACATAATGTGCTGTAAGCATCATTGTAGTGTCATACATGCTATTTTTACTGCCCTACGAATGTTCTGTGCCCTTTCTATTCATTTATTAAGCCCAAATGCTCACAGCCACTTTTCTTTTGAGTGCTTCTGTAGCTTTCATTTGTCAGAATTTCATGTATAGTAGTTGGAATCATATAGAATGTAGCTTGTTCAGATTGCTTTTTTTTTAACGTAGCAGTGTATATGAAGGGCTCCCTAATGTGTAATGGCCAATATCTCATTTATTTCACTACTGAGTAATAAATACTATACCTGATTTTCTCTGTTCAATTACTTAATAAATAAAAGTCATCTTGATTGCTTCCTAGTGTTGGCAATTCTAAATAATTCTGCAAAGAACATCTTTATGGTATCTTTGCAAGTGGGAATATACTGATTTTTTGACCTTGGTATATTTTAAACATTACCATTTTACAGACTCTGACAATCTTAGAAATAGAGTTTTCCTTTCTTAAGTTAATGTTTTAAGTGCAGGAAATAAAATTACTATCATCACTTCGAGGAGTCAATTTTATCGCAAGAATTTAACAACATTTAATAAAAACAATTTGTTATGGCAAATTATGTTTCTTATACTAATGCATGAAATTGAGTCCACATAGTACCACAAATTGAGTCCACACAATATCAGAATGTTATTTGTAATGAAAAAAAAAAGATAGTTGTGATAGCCACAGTTCCTGTGTAGTGCGGATATCTACAGTTGTTATTGGTGAAGAAGCAGCTCTTATACTATAATAATCTTCTGCCCCCATAAATACTTTGTTTCACAGCTCAAACTCACATAAAATAAATTAGCATAGAAACGGAAGTTCTTTTTCATTCTAACTTCACATACTATCTCTCTGTGGGACCCATTTGAATGTGTACTCTAATGTTCATGACATGGAAATTTAACTCTCAGTACAATGCTGTGTGCAGGTGAAAAATTTAAATGAGAGGTAGGTCATGAAGGCTATCTCTCATTAATAAACTAATGCACTACAAGGAGAGTGTATTTGTTGTTAAAGTGAGTTCAATTATCCTGTGCCTCTCTCTCTCTCTCTCTCTCTCTCTCTCTCTCTCTCTTGCTCACTTGCTCACTCTCTCTGCCGCCCCCACAAGTACAACCTTCTCACACAAGTGATGTATTTAGCCTTGTTAAGATGTATTAAGAAAGTCTCCAGGGTGAGCAAATAGCTCAGAGGATTAAGGCACAGGGACCAGGGATTCAATCCCTGGGTCTGCTGTTGCACTGCTGACCAGAGAGCTCGAACATAGTGATTGAGACTGGCCATGATGGCACACACCTGTAATCCCAGCTTTTGTGAGGCTGTAAACAGGTGGATCAATCTGAGTCTGATTTAGTAGCGAGACCCTGAACATCCTTTAGACCCTTTCCTGAAAGTACAAAAAATTAGTCTCCAGATGCCAGGGCAACGCTCATACTCTTGGATTCACAAGCAGCCTAACTATGAGGCAAATGCATTTCTGCCCCTTCCTTTTCCACCAGTCTGTGCTATATTGTTGCAGCAACATTGCTGGATAAATATTGTAGGAATGTGGAAATGAAAACATCTTTAAAAAGTTTTATGAAAGAGGATGGGGAGATAGTTCAGCACTCTAAGCACCTTCCTGCTAAGTGCAAGGACCAGGGTTCAATCCCCAGTAGTGCATGTCCTGGTATTGCATGTTGTGCTGGTTACCAAAACCTGGCATGTTGGTGCATGACTGTAATCCTAGTGCTGGGGAAACTGAGGCAGGGGAATCAGCCCTCTACCTCAATGGGCCTACTGGGACAAGCAGCCAGTGGGGCTTGCTGGGCCCACTTGGACTGGACTCAGCTGGAAAGAGTCAAACACAACAATCAAATCCAAGCCAGGTTCTTCTAGTAGAATTCAAGTTCCTTAGATTTAGACACAGTGAGCTGAGACATACTGCTGGGCCCAGCCAAGCCCAGACTGAGGCCTAGACCTTCAGGAGTATCCTGTTGGCACAGAGGTGGCAGCAGGTAACTGCAGTGAGCTAGTCTGCTGGAAGACTCCAGGTGCATGAAGGGGACAAGACCAGAATTCAGGGGAATAATTTAAGTAAAATTTTAAATTTAAGATCTGCTTTGGGCCTAGGGAGATAGGTCAATAGAATAAGTGCTTACTTGGCAAGCACAGAGTCCTGATTTCAATCCCTGGTACCACAAAAAAAAAAAAAAAAAAAAAAAAAAAAAGATCTGCTTTGTACTATAGCCATAAATTTTGGTCCTGGGGTCTAAAGCACAAGCTTTTATAACTCATCAGTTTTAAAAGTTTTTCTATTTCTAAATTTCACTAGGTGTTATTGGTGTTGCTGATTTTGTTACTGTACATAGGAAACCATATCTGCCGTAACCACATGCTTCCCCTTGGGTATTAATACTAGCAGGTGCTTGGGTAATAACCTCACCAAAGACCTACAGTGAAGGACAAAGGACAGTGACAAATGGAAACCAATATCTCACTCTCAATCAATAGAGATGCTAAAATCTTGGGACACACACAAAACAAGAATCTCTGAAATAAGAGAGAACTTAAAAAACAGACTCTTTTCAGAGAAGCTCTGATTGCAGCGACACCATTACCTACTATCAAACTTTTGCAAAAAAGTATCACAGAAATCAAAATAACAAGTTATCTTCTGAAATAGGAAAATGACAAAAAGAAGGAGCAAAATACATTCTTAGGCCCCGAGCATACCCAGAACAAACCCAGGAGACATTGGCATATAATAAATTGGAAGCTACACTCCCTAAAACTTTAAAATAATAACAACTGAAGCAAAGACACAACCACAAAAATGTATAGAGGAAATCAGATCAGAAATAACTTCACAGGTAAAAAATGAAATGATAACTAAAATGAAAGAATTATTAAATGTTTCTAGAGACACTGATAAAAATAGGGGAGAATAGAAAAATGGTGGAATCCTTGAATGAGCAATATAGGAAAGAAATAGAATATATAAAACAGATTCAAAGAGATATACAATAAACTAAAAGCTCCATCGACAGTTGGTAAAACCATTGGAATGAAGTTGAAGATAGACTTTAGACCTTGAATACATGGTTGCATCTAGTGAAAAGGTAAGGAAAGATCTGTTTAAAACAACTAGAATCCAGGACATAATAATTCAAGTACTCCAAAACAATGCAAAGATGAACATAGACATCAATAAGAAAGAAGGAAACAATACAAACAAGATAAAAAGAGTACAGGCAGACATAATAGCAGAAAACTTCTCAAATATGGAGCAAAAAAAAATCTCATTAAGTTAATTGAGGCATATAGAACTCCAAATTATATCAACCCAATTAAAATAAGAACCATACATATGATAATCAAGATCCTAGGAATTCAGCACAGGAACAGCACACTAAAAGCTACTAGCGAAAAGAAACAAATAACATTTAAAATAAACACCATCAAAATAACAGCAGATTTCTCCTCACAAACCGTCAAGTCAAGAAGAGCATGGAAGGAAGTATTTCAAGTCCTCTAAGAAACAAATTCTAACCCAGACTGATGTACCCTGCAAAAGTCTCTTTCAAAGGGTCAGGGAGAAGGCTCAGTGGAATAAGCACTTCCTTGGTAAGCACAAGGGCCTGAGTTCAATCCCCAGTTCTGACAAAAAAAAAAAGAAAAGAAAAGAATCTCTTTCACATTTAATGAAGAAATGAAATACTCCTTAACAAAGAATAACTAATGAGATTCATGATGACAACTAATGAAATTCATTATGACATATTCTAGAAACGGATGAAATTCCAAGAATGACAATGAAAAGAACTCACCAAAAATGGCAAACTACAATAATTAATACATCACACATTGCTGTCTACACAGTGGTTATTCATAGTACAAGATGCAGACATGGCATCCAGTCCAAACACTATTAGTACAAATCCTTCCTCCCATTGAACAAACAGAAAGCAGGTGTATATTTATATACAGATCCAAAACGGTCCTTCATGTATATCCTCTTTTTGTAAAAATTGCTTTTATGTAAGTCTAGTATTGAAAATTATCAGTTAGAAATCCTTCATCTTTTATAACTATATTCAGTCTCACATAGTTCAGTTTTTACGTGATCAGCCTTTGGAGATAGAAAATTATGGTCCCCATTCGAAAGTACGCTGGCTGCAAGTAGACAGAGAAGGAAAGAATCTATCTTGATAGACTTTTAGATCAGGGTTTTGTTTGTTTTTGTTTTTGTTTTTGTTTTGAGTCTATGAAAACACCTATGTTATTTAATATTTTCTTCTTTATTATTAGCAATAAAGTAAAATTAGTGTCTAAAAAAATTTAAAAAATAAACACAGGAGAGATGTAAGGAGCCACACGACAGACACAAGTTAATACATATCAGTTATAACCATCAAAGTAAAAGGACGCAGTTCACCATCAAATGAGATAGATTGGCAGAATGGGTTAAGGATGAAAATCCAAATTCATAGGCTGAAACTCAAAGGATAGAAAACAATATAACATACTCCACAATCTCAGAAAAAAAGAAGGGATAGCTATTCTGTTCACAGACAATCTGAACTTCAAACCAAGAATGATCAAATGAGAGAAAGAAGGTCACTAGATACTGGTTAGGGAAAAAGTTCAAGAGGAAGAGATAACAGTCATAAATATGTATGCCAAATATGGGAGCACCCAACTATATAAGACAATCTTTAATGTATTTAGTACAGAGTATTCAGGGTCCCACAAAACAGGTAAGACTCCTAGCGATCTTCCTATTTTCAGCCTCCCAGGTACTGGAATTACAAGCACATGCCACCATGCCCAGTCTCAGTCCCCACTTCAGTGTGCCCTATGGGTGGGGCTGGCACAGCATGCCATGCCTGGGATAGGTCCTGATCCCTGCAGCAGGCAACATAGTCCACTAAGCGCTCTGTGTAGCCCAATACAAATTTTAAAGGATATGAAAAATCAAATATCTAATAACACTCTTATCAGAGGACCTCAACATCCCTTAACTCAAAAAGATAGGTCAAGCAGACAAAAAAATAGCAAAAAAGGTAGCAGAACTGAACCAGACTTTTGAACAAATGAACTTAGTGGACATATACAGATTGTTCCAACCAACATCTGAATACACATTCTTATCAGCTGCACAAGGATGTTTCTAAAATAGAACACATACTAGTCTATAGGTCATGCTCATGTGTGTGCAAGAAAACAAATTATCCCATGCTTATTATCTGATCATAGTGCAATGGAACTGGAAATTAATGACAAAACAAAGCACAAAACCCCATGAACATATGGAAACTAAATAGCACCCTCTTCAGCAACCAATGTGTTACAAATGAAATTAAGTTATAAATAAAACAATACCTACGATCCAACAAAATTTCAAAAACAGCTTTCCAGAATTTGTGGGATGCAATGGAAGCAGTTCTTAGAGGAAAATCTATAGTGATGAACTTATATATTATGAAAAGAGATCTAGAACAAATAGATACCTTAATGCTGAACCTCAAGCATCTAGAAAAAGAGCAAACCAAGTCCAAAGCCAAGACAGGGGGAAGTTATGAAGATTATAGCAGAAATTAATGCAACTGAGATAAAGAAAACAATACAAAGAATTAATGAATACAGAAGCCAATTGTTTGAAAGATTAAACAAAATTGATAAACCCTTAGCCAACCACCTCAAAAGAGGAAAGAAAAACCTAAAATTCATGCAACAAACAATGAAAAAGGAGAAATTACTACATATCTATGGAAATTCAGAAGATTGTTAATACCTATTTTGAAACTTTTGGTCTCACACAGAAAAATGGACAGATTCCTAGAGGTGAAAATTGCCAAAACTGAACCAAGAAGGTATGAAAATGGAATAACCCAATATCAGCCAATGAATTTGAAAATGTGATAAAAACTTTACCAACAAAGAAAAGCCCAGATCCTGATAGAGTCACAGATGAATTCTACAAGAAATTTAGAGAAGATATAATCCCAATACTCCTAAAACTATTAAGTGAAATTGAAAGTAAGCAATACTACAAAAATCATTCCTGGAAGCAAGCATGATCTGATACTAAAAGTAGGGTACATTCCAATAAAAAAAAATTGCAGGCCAATTTTGCTCATAAACAAAAGATACAAAAATCCTCAATAATATAACAGCAAATAGAATACAGCACATCATCAAGATTATATACCACAGCCAGGTAGGATTCATCCCAGTTTTACAAGGATGGTTCAACATACACAAATCTAAAAATGTTATACACTGTATCAATAGAACCAGAAGCAAAACCCACATGATCATCTCAATAGATGTAGAAAAAGGCTTTCAACAAAGTTCAAACTCATTCATAATCAAAGTCTTACAAAAAATTGGACTAAATAGACTATATCTCAACCTGATTAAATCCATCTATGACAAACCAATGGCCAGCATAACTCTAAATGGATAAAAACTGAAAACTTTTTTTCTCAAATATGGTACAAGACAAGGATGTCCTCTATCACCACTCCTGTTCCATATAGTTCTGGAATCATTAGCCGGAGCCATTAGATAAGAGAAAATTAATAAACAAATTCAGTAGCCTACGAGGACACAAAATCAACACTGAAAAATCAATAGCACACCTCTATACAGATAGCAAACTGACTGAGAGAGAAATTAAAGAAACGATACCCTTCCCAGTAGCATTAACATAATGAAAAACTTAAGAATTAATCAAACAAAGGAAGTAAAGGATCTGTACAATGAAAATTACAGGCTTCTAAAAAAAAGAGATCAAAGAGGGTCTCAGAAAATAGAAAGATGTTCCTTATTCTTATTTAGGAAGAACAAACATTGTGAAGATGACCATACTCCCAAAATTATTATAAAGATTGAATGCAATCCTTATCAAAATGCCAACAAACCTCACAGATATAGAGAAAACATTCTTAAAATTTATTTGGAACCAGAGAAGTCCTACAATAGCAAAGGCAATCTTGAGCAACAAGGGCAAGGCAAGAGGCATTACAAACCCTGACTTGATGTTACACTACAAAGCTACTGTGATAAAATCAGCTTTGTGCTGGCAAAATAAAAGACCTGGGGAACTGTGGACCAGATTAGAAGATACAAATGCAACTGTAGACACATATCGCAGTCTTATCTTTAACAAAAGGGCCAAATATGTTCACTGGAAGAAAGATAGCCTCCTTAGCAAATGACGTTGGAAAACGTGGCTCTTCACATGCTGAAAGCTAAAACTAGAGACCTGGGTCTATCACGGTGCACTAAATTAGAGTCAAAATGGATTAAAGATATAAACATTAAGCAGCAACACTAAATCTCATGGAAGAGAAAGTAAGTAGAAATCTTGAAGACATCAGAATAGAGAGATAGTAATGAACAAAAACCAAACTATATTGGTAACACTGCAAAGAATCAATACCTGGGATCTAGTCTTACTGAAAAGTTTATGCATATCAAAAGAAATCACCAATACAGTGAAGACAACCCACAAATTAGGAAAAAAATCATAACCAACAGTCACTCAGAAAAAGGACTTCCATCTAAGTTATATAAAGAACTCAAAAAAAATTCAACCCTCAAATTGAAAGACACAATCCAAAAATGGGCATTTGAGATGAATATACACTTCTCAGAGGAAGAAATACAAGTGGCAAATAAATACATGAAAAAATGTACCACACCACTGGCAACTCAAGAAATGCCAATTAAAACAGCATTAAGATAACATCTCATCCCTCAAAGAATGGCTACCGTAAGGAAATCAACTAGGGGCTAGGGAAATAGCTCAGTAGAATAAGTGCTTCCATGGCAAGTGCAAGAGCCTGAGTTCAAACCCCATTACCACTAAAAAAAAAAAAAAAAAAAAAAGAAAGAAAATCAACTAATAACAAATTCTGGAGAGGCTGTGGGGAAAAAGGAATCCTTCTCCATTGTTGTTGGAAATTTACATAGGTACTACCACTATGGAAATCAGTGTGGAGACTCCTCAAAAACTAGGACTGGAAATTCCATTTAATCTAGTTATTCCTCTTCTGGGTATTTTTTTCACAGGAACTGAAAACAACATACCATAGTGATATATGTGCACTCATGTATATAGCAGAATAATTTGTTGTAACAAATTCTTGGAAACAACCAAAATGCCCATCATTTGATAAATGGATGATAAAGATGTGGTATTTTTATACAATGGAATACTACTCAGCTATAAGGAAAGACAAACTAGAAGACTTTATGAGCAAATGGATCCAACTAGAAGCTATATTTATAAATGAAATAAATAAAACCCACATGTATAAAGTTTTATATTGTATGCCTAGTGGAAGAACCTGAAGGAATAAATGCATTTTTCTTTTTCTTTTCTTTTCTTTTCTTTTCTTTTCTTTTCTTTTCTTTTCTTTTCTTTTCTTTTCTTTTCTTTTCTTTTCTTTTTTTCT
>PVKA01038246.1:0-20395 GCA_004027165.1 Ctenomys sociabilis | reverse complement strand
GCCTCCACGCCTGCCCGCCTGCCCCCACGCCTGCCCGCCTGCCCCCCGAGTCAATCCCCTGCCATCTTTTTTCCCTGCACTCACAGCAGCTTCCAGCCCCTCCTCCTGAGCGCTGTCTCTTTCTGCCCTGAAATATTCAGCCTCTCTTTTTGGTACCTTGTTCAGCTTGGGACTGGGACTGCAAAACATTTGGTTCTCTTCCTCTTCTCTCCCTATTGAGAGAGAGGAAGTGTTGAAAGTCAAGTGAGGGCAATTAGTAATCAGTCAAGAAAAAGAAATAAAGGAGCTTAAAATAAAAGGAAGAACCCCCTGGGTTCTATGTCTTTTAGGCCATATATTTCATACACAAAAAAAATGAGAAATAATGAGCGAACTCAGCAACCCCCCAGGACTAAAAATCATGTCTATAAACTAACAATAAGAGATGCAAAAAGAAATTTGAAGGGGCCAGCCAGATGGCTCAGTGGATTAAAGCTCCTGCTTAGGTGGACTCAGAGACCAGAGTTCAATCCCTGCAGTGCCCTGCCAGCCCTGCCCCCGGGGCTGAGCTGAGACAATGACTGAGGCTGGCCGTGGCGGTGCGCACCTGTAATGCCAGCGCATGGGAGGCTGAACACAGGAGGATCCCTACGAGTGCGGTCCGTGTACTGAGATGCTGTACACCCTCTACTAAGTACAAAAGAAAAAGGAGTTCAAGCTATCAATTCTACTTGCAAAGGAGTGAAAACATAAAACAAACTACTTGGAAGAAGCCTAATCAAAGAGGTGAACATACTGCACAGCGCAACAAAGCAGAAAACATCACAGAAAAAGTTAAGGAGCACACAGAGAGAAAGAGGCCGCACGTCCTTGAATTGTGTGAATTAATATATTAAAATGTCAAATCTCCCTACAACAATCTATAACTTTCATGTACTGTCAACCCTATCAAGATCCCTATGACAGTTTTATCAAAATGAAAAATTGATCCAGAATTAGGAAGCAATTTTTTCTTTGGGGTTTTTTAGTACAGGGTCTCACTACACAGGTCGGACTTGCAGTGCACCTCCTGTTTTCGGGCACCCAAGCACTGGGATTACAATGTGTGCCACCATGCCCAGTCGCCTCTCAATGACTCGTGGGGCCGGGAAGTGGCTCAGCAACTAGGGTATTGAACCCCGGTCCCTGCCTCTGTCTAAGCAGGCTTCTTAATCTGCTGAGCTATCCGGCCCACCCTGGAAGCAATTAGAAAAAGGCCCACAAAGCACAGTGTGGAAGAGTCAGGTTTCCTAAATTAAAACACAAAGCTGATAATTAAATAAATAAAATACAAAGTTAATACAAAACTGGTAAAATTAAAACAGCAACTGGTGGAATAAAGGCAAGAATCGACTCATACAACAGATGAGAGAGAGCCCAGAAATGCGTCCTAAAATCCCCAGTTCGGGGATCTTGGAGGACGGAGGGTGACACCACCACTCAACAGGGACAGAAGGGACTGGAGTGTGTCACAGTCTGAGGCTGAACAAGGGACCAATCAAGAGGCTGAATCTGCAAGAGAAGACAGAAGCAGCATGCAGGAGGAAGAGCAGCTTCCTGCCAGCTGCTGCATCTGCAAGGGGAAGAAGTGGGCAGTGGGGTGACTCGGGGGGGCAGGAGGACGGGCAGGGTAGGATGCAACTCAGCGGGGGGACAGAGGGCTGGCATGGAGGGCAGCAGACAGGAAGAGGTGGCCTTGGGGTTTCCACTGAGGACATAGCTCTGGAGTGAGTGGGCCTCAGGGTCTTTGGGGTCGGGGGAGATCCAGGCCCTTTCCTGAGGGACCTCGCTGACCTCCTGTTCCCTCCGAGCACTCCTGAGCTTCAGAGGGCAGAGAAGGCAGGACACAGCCTCTCCATCGATCTCACTCTGACCCACTTTTGGCCTCCTACAGGTTGGCAGGCTGAAGATGAGGAGCCACCAGGTCAGAGCTTGTCCTTGAAGAGGACTTGAAGTGTGAGCAGGCCTGGTTTAGAAACTGTCCTCAGCACTTTCACCCCAAGAACCCAGGTGACAGCACAGTCTCTCCTCTCTCACCTTCTCCAGCTCTACCTCACCAGAGCTCCCCACTACGCCCCTCACCAGGAAGACCCAGGTGGCGTGGTTTGTGGGTTTGTGTCTGATGTCCCATCTGGTCCTGGGCACCCCACAAGTCTCATGCAGCCCTGCAGGGATAGTTTTAGAGGTGGCTGAATCTAGTGTGTACAATTGATTCCTGGTGCAAAGCTGAGACTGTGGGTGTGAGCGTGACACTCGCCCTAGGGCGGGTTCCTGGATGCTCTGGCTCTTCTCTCACTTTTGCTGTTTTCTGCTGTCCTGAGCTGTGCCCCTGTACCATTCACTGTGCTGACACAGAGCCAGCTGACTATGGATTGACACTCTGAAAAAACAGCTAAATAAACCTTCGCCCCTTTAACTTTGGGCACTGTGTATTTTGTCTCAACAAGGACAAAAGAGTTTAAGGCCCCAGGGAAGAGCCCTGGGCTCTGTCCCAAGATCTCACAGTGGGGCTGAGTGAAGATCTCCCAGGGAGCTCTGCTTCCCATCAAATTTCAGGCCACATGCAGACAACTCAGAAGCCAGCAAGTGTGACGCCCCAAAGGGACCACCAGAGCCAGCCACCATGTGTCCTCAGCTTGCAACCTCTTGCCCACAAAAACAGCATGGCCCACATTCTCCTGCGTATGTGAAAGGAGAAAGCTGAGGCCACCTTCCCTTCCTGTCCGTCCTGCCTAAATGGACTTTAATTGGAAAACTCAGAACCAGGACCTCTCCTCCCTTGCTGCTGAGTCGGTGATGACCAGGGGCCAACGAACACATCCCCAAACGCTGGTAGGCAGCCTCGCACCCGGGCCCCTACCCCGTCATCTCCCACAGCACAGTAGCCAGCACGCATGCTCACACACGTCCCTCACTGACCCATGTCCGTCACCCCAGGCAAAGGTCTGGGCCCTGCGCAGGTGTGGACCAAAGGACAGGTGATCCAAGTGCTTTCCTGAGCCCAGCTCGCAGCCGGGAAGCAGCCGAGCCAGGATAAGAACCGGACCTACCCTTCTGGAGCTGCTCCCATGAGGAGGTTCTCTCTCACCGCTTCGCCTGGGTTCCCACACCGTGTGGGCCTCTGCCAGAGCTGAGGGTATGCCATGAACACACAGAAGGCAAGAGGCACCTAAGTGCCACAGGTGGTCAGACGCCAACCACATCCTCAACAGGACCTCTCTGCCTCCTCTGCCCTGTGACTCTCCTGTGATTTGTTTTACATGTAGGCAACCTCTATAGGGACTCTAGTGTCATTTATCAGGTAGGCTGACAACAGGAGAGCTACAAACATGCCTAGCCCAGCTTTTTAGCTGCCTTGCCTGGTGATACCTGGAAGTCAGCTGTACCCTGAACACTACAAAACTAAATTATTAATCAGTAAGCCTCAGGACTCAGTCTCCCTATGTTCCCCGGCAGGCTTCGAACTCGCCAACTTCTTGCCCCAGCCTAAGGGGTACCTGGTGTCACAGGCAGGGAGCACTGCAGCAGGCTGACACGTGCTTCTTAGTTATTCAGTTAATCATTAAGAGAGAAAAGACGTCTTTCACTGCGGATTAGCGGCCACTGCTGTGACTCCACTGACTGATGCTTAACAGTTCAGCTTCTCCCTCAATGAAGCAGCTGCCTCCATCTGGAAGACCTGGGGATTGAGGATGGACACAAAGGCCTGGCCCTCTGAGTGAAGGGAGGCCCATGGACCGGCACAGAAGAGTGGAGGCACGAGGCAGCTGCAGGCACCTGGCAACCTTGCCCCCCCCCACTCAGCCTCACTTGTCCCCCTCCCCAGAGCATTCAGCAGGGAGAGCAAATGAGCCCAGCAGCGGAGGACTGGTGTGGTCCTGCTCTGCTCGGGCCCAGCAGTAGAGGACTGGCATGATCTGGCTCTGCTCTGATTTAAGACCAACAGGCCTGGGAGTCCCCAACCCCCAGGCCTCTACAGCCAGGATGACCTAGCAGGCCAGGGAGGAGGAGGCAAGGGACGGGGGAAGAGGGAGGCTATCATCTGTCCTTGTCCTTATAGGAAGGGCAGGAAGGGGACTGCCCTCATGGGTGCTCAGAGGGAAGGCAAGAGGAGCCCACGTCTGCCTGCAGGACCAGCTTCCTGCCCCAACCCACCTCCTTCACCACCTCCTCTTTTCATTTCCTCATTTGATTTCCTCAGAGACAATTACCAACTTCCTATGTGGTTTCGGGCACCGTGCCCAGCACTGGGAATGAGAGTTGAGCAGTCACTTGCATTTGTCAGGTCTGCTAACAGGAGAAGGTTAGTAAGCAGATGAACAGCCAGAGCAATGATGAGAGAAGACCTGGAGGCCCTGGGAAGGACTGATGCTGAGCAGATGGAATTCCACACAGGCCTTGGGAGAGAGGGAGGAGTCCAGGCAAAGACAGTGAGGAGATTGTGCAGGCAGGGACAGGACAGGACTGTGCAAAGGCCCAGGGCAGGGGCCGGCGGTATAGCTCAGCGGACTAAGCGCTTGCTTAGGTAAGCGCAGGGACCAGTGTTCGATCCTTGGTTCCCCAAGCCGCGCCGGCCCCGCCTTCGGGTGCGCTGAGCCAGCGATGCAATCCGGGCGTGGTGGCGCACACCTGTAATCCCAGCACATGGGAGGCAAAAAGCAGGAAGATCACTATGAATGTGGGTTGCATGCATAGTGAGACCCTGCACCAAAAAAAAAAAAAAAAATAGAAAAAAAAAAAAAAAGAGGCCCAGGGCAGGACAGAGTCTGCACTGCAGGGGTCCGAGAAAGGTCAGTACCTATGAGGAAGGGGAGCAGGCAGCGAGATGCAGGGCCTTGACATGGGGGTGGGGCGGTGGATGGGACAGGGTGTGGAGGGCACACCCAGCAGCTCTCCTTGAAAGAAGAGGAACTGTCTCCATTTTGACTGAGCCTGATCCTATCTCCTTGTATTGTTTTGTAGAGAGCTGGCTAGGACTTTATCCTTCAGTTGGCCTTAAGCAATGTGTGTTGGTCTAGCTGAGGTGCTGGTGATAGTCTTTGAAGGTGGCATGTGTGTTTCCCTGGTAAGCCTGCTGCTCCTTAATGTGAGCCGGGTGGAGACAGGATGGTAGAGCTAATGATCCGCGCTGCCAGCTGGGATCGAGCCTTGAGACAGAGTGTATGACTTCCTGGGGCTTGAAAGACTACATCAAAGCTGAAGCACCAGACTTCCCAAAACATTAAATACTATATAATGCAGATTACTCTCTCTGCATATCCTCTCTGCATATGGCAGAGGTAAATGTAGGCCCCCCACCTAGCTCAGCTCACAGTAGTCACCCACTTCCCACAATTCTCAGTCAATCCTCAAGCCACTCCCCCACTGAATAAAAACCGGGTGAGGCCCTGGGTCGCTCTCTTGGTTCCGGAAAGCCATGTCATGGCAGGACTTAGAGCCCCTCGACTCCCCAATGATTAAAAATATAATTTAGTGTCCTCATTTTCGCCGTGGGCTGCATGGAAAGTGGTCGATTGGAGTCAACTTGATGGGATTCCAATAACGTAACTTTGGGATTACAAATATTGGTTTCTTGGACTGAGACGAGGAGCAGGAAGTGTGTCCTACACCAGGGATTTCATTGCAGACCCAGAGTCACCCTCTGGGGCTTTTCTGTTTGTTTTTAATGAAGGGAAGACTGTTTGGAAAGGGCAGGAAGAGTAGAGTGGAGTGTGCAAAAGCAGATACCCCTGTAGGGCAGGGGATATTTGAGCAGATCCACATCATTAAAGACAGCCTAGCACCCGGGCTCCTACCCCATCATCCACCGATTAAAGCGCCTGCTCAGGCAGATGCAGCGGCCAGAGTTCCATCCCTGGCGTGCCCTGCAGGCCCTGCCCCTGGGGCATGCTGAGGTGGCCTTGACACTGGGGTGGTGGCCCAGCCTGTAATCCCAGCTCCTGGGAGGCTGAACACAGGCAGATCACTACAGGTCTGATCTACCTAGTGAGACCCTGGAGACTGTCCTAAAGTACAAGGCCTCCTGGGCAGAGGCGGTGTGGGAGTGGGGAGGGGCTGAGGGAAACCTGGAAAATTCCAGAAGCCCCTGCCGTGCCACAGAGATGGCAGAGAGTGCATCTAGCAAGATGGAATAGATGATAAAGAAGTAGGTGGATCCAAAATATGCTTTGGAAACAGAGTTCTTCCTGGCTGTGTGGAGAGGGTAAGGGTGGTCCCGAGGTCATCTCAAGTTGCCCAGCGTGAGCAGCTTGCTGGAACTAGTGGCAGTCCCCGAGATGGAGGGGTGACGATAAAGGGGTGAGTAGGACACAAGTGGGACCAAGTGACTGAGGTCTCTTAACACCCAGAGGATTCTGAAAGGGGGACAAGACCTTTCCCATCCTGCTCCCCAGAGACATCAGAGCTGGAAATCCTGGGGGACCCTTGGCACTGTGGTGCACAAGGCCCAGGTGAAGGTTCAGAATGCCCCAAACGGGTCCTGTCACTCAATGTCCCCTGCATGCATCATGCACTCTCAGATAGGGACTTGGGGACACTGGATCACAGAGGCATGATTCCCACCTGTGGCTTAGGCCACTGCCACGTTTACAAGGACACGTGACATTGGGAGGTGAAGCCAGGTCACAGGCACCCCTGGGAGAAGGGTGCCGGAAGGGTTTGCCCCGAATCCTTCTGCCTCCATCTCTCTGCCCCTCCTGTCTCCAGGCCATGAGCTGTTTCTCTCTGCCAGGCCCCTCACAGAGCTGCCCTACTTTGGAGCCACCAGGTTGGGACCCCTACAAACTGAGCCAAAATAAATCTTTCATCCACTGTGAGGGCATCAGGTATTTTGTCCCAGGAATGAGAAAGTGACTAAGACAGATCCAAGAACAGACAGTGCCCTTGCACAGAAAACTGTGAGGTTTCAGGGAGAGTCTGACCCGTGAATCCAACATTTTCAGACTGGCTATGAGCAAGGAGCCCACAGATGCCAGGGCATCAAAAAGGAGGCAAGAAATGAGACTGGATGCTA
Source organism: Ctenomys sociabilis (assembly GCA_004027165.1). Lineage (NCBI taxonomy): Eukaryota > Metazoa > Chordata > Mammalia > Rodentia > Ctenomyidae > Ctenomys > Ctenomys sociabilis. Next base: position 13,365 of record PVKA01038246.1, on the reverse strand, counting down.
CAGGTGAGACTGGATGCGCAGGTGTGTGTGCAGCTGTGTGCGCAGGTGCGCACGCACACACAGGAATCTAAGGCAAAGCCTGTGATCTCATGGCTGTGTGGGGCAGCAGGAGGACATGGTGTGAGTGGCTGTGACCAGCAGGCATGGAGGCCAGGATGCTGCGGGCCTTGTAGCGCTCTAAGGTGGTGGTTTCCAAGTGTGGGCCAAGACCTCCACCAGTCCTGGCCTGCTCCTGGAGACACGGACTGTGGGCCCTCCAAGGCCGAGGTGGGCTGCAGGCTCTCATGTATGCTCTGCCCATCTCTGAGCATTAAACCTCTGGGTATTCTGCCTCCAAAAAGCACTGCTGTGAGATGGACATGGCTCCAGGCTGAGCTCAGGTCCTGTTACTCTCTCCAGGGACAGCAGCCCAGGAGACACCACACTGGCACATGCCATCCCATCTGTCCATCTGGGACTAACTCAAAAGTCCCATGCCTCAGTTTCCCCAAGTGTAGGTGGAGATATTAAATGCAGTGTGGGTGAGAAGGCAGCACAGGGTTTCACAGTAGGGCTCAGGTCCAGGGTGCCACGTACACTGAGCACCTGTGGGACAGGGAATGAAGGGGACCAAGGCAGGGGCTTCCCCGTGGCTGGGGGGTGGCTGGAGAAGGGGCCGTTGGCACTGGGGAGAAGCTGAGGCAAAGGGAAGCGAAGTGCCTCTTGAAGAGGGTGATGCAACTTCCTGCAGAGAATCGCGTCTGCTACTCCCACGGTCTTCTGAGCTGGATGATGCCCGGCTCATCCTGGAGAGGGGCAAGCAGAGCCCGTGACACAGCAACCCGGGTGTCACCAACCCCGGTGCTCTAACCTGTCACCTCCCAACCACTGCTCAGGGGTGGCAGTGCCCTCTGCTAGACAGGTCCTAGTGCCTGGGAAAGAGGCAAATTATTGCCACGGTGAGCCCTCGCTGTCCCTGTGATCAAGGAAGCTGTGGGCTGGCCAGGGAACTCACCTAAGAGAACCATCTAAGGAGCCTAAAAAAGATCCACGCTGCAGGATGCCCACATCACCAGACCTGTGACACTGCAAAGGTGGGCCCAGAGACAGCCAGGCGCCGGCCTGCAGAGCCCAGGTCCATGGGAAGGCTTTGTAAACTGGACACGAATGAGGTCCTATCTTGGACACAACACATGACAGGACACAACAAGTGACAGTCACATTTCCTGGACCAAAGGTATTCTGAGCCTTGGTCTCCTTGTGTCTATGGTGGGAGGGCAGAGGGCACCCTGCCTGTGCAGGTGAACCTTTGAGCGCCTTGCTCTAGGTCAGTGGGACCGTCACCTCTGATACCAGGAATGATATGGACTCAGGGCCAGAGGATCAGGCCAGGGCCAAAATGAGCCACCATGCCTCAATGCTGCCTGGGGAGTGCAGGCATGGAGAGGATAAAGAGCAGGCCTCCAGGGCCGGGGCCCAGGGCTGACCACCACCACCACACTTATTCTCTCTAACGCTGAAATCTGGGCACAGCAGCCTGTCCTCTAGTCCACAGAGGGGGAGTCTAGTGAGCCACCCCTTCCCTGCCCAGAGAGGGAGGCTTAGATATACCCAGAGAACCAAAGGGAAGTGAGACAGAATGAGGTGTGGAGGGCAGGCACAGAGGAGAGAGCGAGACACAAGGAGATAAAGACAGCAAGACTAGTAAATGCACAGAACCCTCTACCCAAGTGGCCAAGGCAGGGGCTCACTTGGGTAAGGGGAGCCCTGTGAGGCCAAGCTCAGGCCCGGGGCCTCCCAGCAGAAGCTAGAAGCTGGGGACACAGGACAGGGCTACCTTGACACTTGGCACCCTGGAGGCCCTTCTCCAATATGAGAAAAGCAGAAGTCAGGTTGATAGGGGAAATGCTGGCCACAGAGGGTGGACACGGGCATGCCACGCCCTCCCGCAGGCCCTGAAGGAGCTGGCCCTGCATCTCCCGACCAGTCCACCCCACGCTCCCTTCTCCTGGACCTGCTGTCTGCCTTGGGGCTCTGTTTGTCTCATACCCTGAGGACAGCAGACCATGGGCTGGGTCCTGCTGCTGCTGTGCCTGCCCTCGGTGTCCCTGCAAGCTGGTAAGAAACGGGGTTGGTCCTGGCAGGGTTCTGACCAAACCCAGGAGGGATGGATGGGACAGGAGTGAGGGAGTGGGCAGCTGAAGAGGGGTCTATGGGTGGAGTCAGGCCCTCACCTCCCCAAAGGGTCCTCAACTCGAACCAGCACCTGCTGTGCCCCCACAAGCCTGGAGAAGCAGGCACCGGGCCAGGGGGACAGTGCTGCCATCTGCCACATGATTCCCTTCATGTGGATGAAGGTGCCAGGCCTGAGGGGGTCCTCTGTGTCCCACAGTGGCTACAGCCTCTCTCTCCCACCTCTTCTAGGTAACTCAGCAGGATCCAGCAATAAACACTCCCCGTATGGGGTTAATCAACCAGAACACCTCACTGCTCCCATCGGGGGCTCCATCGACATCCCCTTCTCCTTCTACCACCCTTGGAACTTGTCCAAGAACCCCGACGTGAGACTGTTCTGGAGACGGAGGGACTTCCATGGAAAGTTTTTCTACAACACAAGCCCACCTTTCATCCATAAGGATTTTGAGAACCGGCTCTTCCTGAACTGGACAAAGGATCAGAGTTCCGGCTCCCTCCGAATCCAGAACCTGAAGAAGAAGAGGGATCAGACCACATACTTCTGCCGAGTGCAGCTACACACACAGAATGAAGGCACACAGATGTGGCAGGCCATCGAGGGGACCAAGCTCTCCATCACCCACGGTGAGCGCACACCAGTCCCAGCTCCCTTGGATGCCACCCAGGCTCCAACCTCCTGACCCGCCTCCAGGCTCCTCTCCCAGTCCCTACCCTCTGCTACTTTTATCTTTTTTTAATCATCCTGCACCTGAGCTGCGTTCCCTGCCCTTGTTTCTCACAATCCCCTCAGATCCAGTCCTATCTGCACCCCAAGTCTCCAGCACTGAGGTGGTCCCCGTTACCTTCTTTCTTCCTCCACACTGGCCCTGCTCCACCTGGGCTTCTTGCCTCGTCCCTCACTTCCAGGTGGCCATGAATTGTCTGTGGTCTCCATCCCTACATCCTGCGTCTGTGCCCCAGTGAGCCCCAGGGTGGGGCCACAGCTTTGTTTCCCCTTGCCCTGAGCTTCCCCCAGAATACACAGTCGGTGCCCTGCTACCGGGCCCCAGGGAACCCTATCATTTGGTTTCGCATCCTCCTCACTTCCTTCCCCACTCTGTCCCCCAAAACCACACAGGGAGAATGAGGCCAGCCTAGCCTAAATGCCTGTGCCATCAGCCAGTAGTGAGCTAGGCCTGGAGAGGGGCCATGCCGCTGCAGAAGATTCTGTCACCCCAGCCTCAGGTGCCGAGGTGGCCTTAACCTGTCTGCCAACCTAGTAACAGGGGCTGCGGCAGGAACAGGCTCTGCAGGGCAGTGGAATTAGAGCCTCAATTCAAAGTCTGCAGCACAGTCAGGGCTGTGGGTGGGGCAGGGCTCTCAGGTGGAAGCAATCAGGGTTGCAGTGCCAGCAGAGAATGTTTAATTTGATAATCAACCAAGTGGCTAAGTAGTTCGCTTTTAATAATCATTGACTTTGGCAGTCCTTACTGATGTCAGTGACCATGGGCTCCTCCCTACCCAGACAGACACCGCTTTGCTGTGAATCGCTGCTGCCCTGACTTAGTCCCGTGCTGGTGGCAGAGGACAGGGAGCACGGTGCCCGGCTGGGACACACACCACGCAGTGCCGTGGACTGCGATGTCCAGTGCCTCCCGTGCACCTCCTTAAGCAGCCTTTACTGGCAGATTTTGCTTCTTCTCAGTCCCTCAGTGAATCTTGGCAGTGTTCTCCTAAAAATCATGTGTATGTCCCAAGACTTTTGGTTGTCAGACTTTCTATTTTTATTATTAATGAGAAATCTTAATTCTGAATTTTTAAATAATTTTATTGTAAAAAAAAAATAGGGCATAGATTCTGGCCAAGATGGCAGATTATATGTACATGCTTCACTCTATTCTGTCTCAAAATATACAAAAGCAAAGGGAATTTTTAAAGACAAAGGCACCTAAGAACAAAAATGGTGAGCCAGGTGTCAAAAAAAACAAAGCTTAAGAGGCTGGGAAGCCCTATGGTGGTGTAGGAGACCAGAGGGGCAGAACCCAACGCCAGTGGTGGGGGACCCAGAAGAAAGGCAGTTTACACTGCAGAATGCTGAGAGGCTCAGCAGTGCCAGTTCCAAGTATCCGAGAGGCGGGATCCAGAACAGGTCTGGAAATTAGAAGGCCGGCTGAAAATCTTAAAAGCTACGTGTCTTTAGTCACTCTTCTCATTGCTGAGGCACGTACCAAATACCCGTGACCCCAAGGAGGAAAAGCTTCTTTGGGCTCCCGTCTCAGCCCACAGTTGGCTGGTTCCAAGCAGCAAGGCAGAGCAGAGATGCAAAGCAGACAGGAGCAGAGGGGGTCAAGGGAGGAGTAGGAAAGGAAATGCAAGCTCCAGAAGACGAATCCACAAAGAAGGCAGAGAAAGAGCCAGGGGTGAGAGAGGAGGAAGAGAGTGATGTCTCAGAATCCAAATGAAGCCATCAAAAGGGCAAATATCAAATGCCAACCAGCTGGACACAACTGTGTACACCTGTAGCCCCAGCTACTTACAGGCTGAGGGGTAGGAGGATCAGTCAAGCCAAGAGTTCAAGACCAACCTGGGAAAAATAGGGATAGCTTGTCTAAAAAAAGGAAGACAACTGAAAAGTTGAGTGAGATGAAGAAATAGAGGCTGTTAAGCTCGAAGTCCTTATCTTCAATCGAAGCAAGCGACAGCAGCACACTCATTTTTATTTAGAAATGTGAGGTTAATGTGTTCTTTAGAAACAGCAAAATGGCAGGCATGGTATCACACATCTGTGGTACCCAGGAGGTTGGGAGGCTCAGGCAGGAGGATTGTGGAGAGGGAAGGGGCAGGAGGAGAAAAGGGAGAGGAAAATGGCAAAAGTTGTTGAAAACAGCTCCTCTGGGGAATGGGAAGCAAATGGGAGCACCTGCCCAGGCCCATGCTGCTTTGTACAGCTGCGTGACATTTGTTGACTCTAAACTGTGCACCTATACAACTCTGAAAAAATGTACTTTCTAAAATTAATAATGTACTAGTAATACTTGCCCATAATAATGTCCAAGCAATACAGAAGTCCAATGCAACGCCCTACTCTGTCTACCTTATGTCCCCATTGCCGCTTTGTCTCTCTCCTGTACTTCTTTTGAGAAGTGTCTGTCCAATTCCTTGGCTCATTTATTGTCTATTTTTCTGGTAAGTTTTTGAGCCCTCCACATAGTGTAGATATTAATCAGCAGAAGAGTAGTGCCAGGCAAGGGTTTCCTCCTGTTCTGGAGATGATCTCTTTACTTTGTTGATTGTTTCCTTTGCTGTACAGAAGCTTTTTAATTTGAGGTCATCCCATCCGTGGATGATGTTTTTCCTGTCCTATTGGAGTCCTGTTCAGCAAGCCGGTGCCTATGCATCTGACTTGCAGTGTTTCTCCTCTATTTTCTTCTGTCAACTTCAAAGTTTAAGGTCTTTGGTCCCTTCTTTATTTTCCCCTTCGGTCCATTTTTGAACTGATTTTGTACAGAGTGAGTGTGAGGGATCTATTTCTGTCTTCATATGGACATTCAGTTTTCCCAGTACCAGTTGTCAGTGAGGTTATCTTTTTCTCCAACACACTTGACCTCTTTGTCAAGAATGAGATAGCTGGGCTGGGGAGTTGGTTCAGTGGCATAAGCACCCAAATGGCAAGTACAAGGTCCCTAGTTCAATCCCAAGTATGGAAAAAAAAAAAAAAAAAAAAACAAAGAATGAAAGCTGTAGTTTGAGTTTTTCTGTTCCCTTTATTTCTATGGTCTGTGTCAATTTTTGTACCAGCAGCACTGTTTTTGTTACTATGGCTTTGTAATTTAATTTAAAAGCAGTTTTTTTGTTTTTGTTTTTGCAGAACCATGGGTTGAACTCAGGCCCTTGCACTAGCCAGGCAAGTGCTTAATCTACTGAGCCATCTCCCCCGACCCCAGCATTACTTTTTGCTCAGAACTGCTTTGACTATTCTGGGTCTTTTGTGCTTCCATATGAATTTTAGATTTGCTTTTTCTAGTTTTGTGAAGAATGTCATCGGTATTTTGATGAGGACTGCACTGAATCTGTAGATCACTTTTGGTACATTTTGGCCACGTTAACAATATTAAGCCAATCCCACAAGGGAGTTCTTTCCATATTTAAGTGTCTTCGAATTATTTTTTCAGTGCTTTGTAATTTTCACTATAAAGGGTTTTCATGTTCTTTGCTGGGCTTATTCGTGTGTGTGTGTGTGTGTGTGTGTGTGTGTGTGTGTGTGTGTGTGTGTGTGTGGCTATTAAAATAGAACTGTTTTCATACATTCTTTTTCAGGGATTATTAATGTCTACTGATTTTGCATGTTTTTACTGTCACTTTGCTCAATTTGTTCATCAGAAGTCTTCTGGTAGAGTTCTTCTAAGAAAAGAATCCTATAGTCTGTAGGGATTTCTTTTTTCCTGTATTTAGGAGAGGGTCTATAGGGCCTACAGGGTCTATAGGGTCTCACTACATAGATCATACTCATATTGATTCTCCTGTTTTCAGCCTCCCAAGTGCTGGGATTACAGGTGCACACAACCACATCCAGCCTCAATCACTATCTCAGCAACCCAGTGGGTGGGGCTGGCAGGGCATGTGGGGATTGAACCCCAACTGCTGCACTCTGCCTAAGTAGGTGCTTTAGTCCACTGAGCTATCAAGCTGGCCCTGTGGGGATAGTCTGACATCTTTCTTCTTTATATCACTTTTCTAATTGCTCTGGCTAAATTTCAAATACTATATTGAACAAGAGTAGCAAGAATGGACACCCTTATCTTGTTCCTGTTTTTAGAGGAAATCCTTCAGTTTTTGTCCATTAAGTATGATGTTCCCTGTGAGTTTGTTGCACATAACTTTTATTATCCTACTGAAGCAGGATCCTGCTATCCCTAGTCTCTTCTAAGCTTTATTATAAAGGAATATTTAATTTTATCTAAGGCTTTTTCTGCTCATGTTAAGATGATCATGATTTTTATTGATTGTTTATGTGAATTATATTTATTTACTTATGTATATGAAACCATCAAAAGGTATTTCTTTAATAGCATTCTCAATTTAAGTTCTTTAATTTCTATATGTTCATGTTTATTATTTCTTAAACCAACTTTTAAAAACTAATATTTGTTTCAAACAAACATCCATTTCACAAGGTTTTTATATTTACTCGCTCACTGAGCATACAGTCATTAATAAGCTTAATGTTATTGTTAGATAGGGTGGGGGCTGGGGAGATAGCTCAGTGACATAAGTGCTTACATAGCAAGCACAAGGTCCTGAGTTTGATCCCTAGTACAGGGGGGAAAAAAAGTAAAATAAAAAATAAATAAATAAAGATGTAAGTTAGGAGCTGGGGAGATGGCTCAGTGGAATAAGTGCTTCCCTGGCAAGCACAAGGGCCTGAGTTCAATCCCCAGTTCAAAAAAAAAAAAAAAAAAAAAATGATGTGAGTTACATAAGGTGGTCTTGTTTTCTTTAAACAACCAGTTTCTGCATTTGTTTTTTCTATCTCTATTTATTAATAAATTTATTCCTTAACAGGTTTTCATTATTTGGTGCCTTTAAGTTTCCATTAGGCTAGCTCCTTTGGTTTGTTACTTTTTCTTTGGAAATTGAATGTTTCAGTCATTAGAAAAATTTCCACTTTAAGTAATGAAAGAAAGTATATGAATTTAGTCTAGTCACATTTCATATTTTTATACCATATAATACTCTATTTTCTAAATAACATGTTATTATGTTTTCTCTTTAAATTTAAAATTCTCAATTCTCAAATGAGATGATATTTACATCTCTATTAATCTGTTTTCTAATTTTTAATTGATATCTAATTATACATATTTATGGGGTACAGTGGGATGCTTACCTACATGTCACTTTTTTTTTTTTTTTTTTTTTGGTGTAACTGGGAATTGAACTCAGGCCCTTCCGTTTGCCAGGGAAGTGCTTATTCCACTGAGCCATCTCCCAGGCTCCTTCTCACTTTTCTTAACTTCTAACTAAGTGTGGATAAAGTATTTGATCCACGCTCATTTGAAGATGTCACTGAAGTCTAGTATTTTGTAAGACTGAGTGCTATATCAATTTTTTTTGGCAGAACCGGGGATTGAACTCAGATCCTTGCACTTGCCAGGGAAGCACTTATCCCATTGAACCATCTCTTCAGCCCCTGTATCAATTTTTAAATAATGCATTAAGCACCCACAAAGAAGGTACAATAGGTATTAATTTAACCTTTAAAATATATGACCTCAGTGCTTTACAGATTTTTCCCCATCGTGTGGTGCTTAACAAGGATGCTATCATCTGAAAAGGGCATTTTTAGGTAATTCCATTCTTTCATGAAATCATAGACTGAACACAAACTAAGAAAGTTCTAGTTTTTTGTTTGTTTGTTTTGTTTTGTTTTTTGGCAGAACTGGGGATTGAACTCAGGTCCTTGTGCTTGCCAGGAAAGCACTTATTCCACTGAGTCATCTCCCCACCCTGAAAGTTGAATTGTACAGGACCTCTGTTGGCTATGTAGACTGTCACTGACCAAAACATTGTTATACACCTCTTCACTCTACCAAAACAATCCTATAAAAAAAGTGCACACACTATATAGTTCCACTCATACAGGGTCCCTAGAGTAGTCTAGTGATAGAGATGGAAAGTCAAATTATGGCTGTTAGAGGTTGGTAATTTGGAGAATAGGAACTTGATAGGTTCAGAGTTTTCATTTAGAAACATGAAGGAGTTCTAGAGTTGGCTGGTTGTAGTAGTTGCAAAACAGTTTGAATGTATCTAGCACCACTAAATTATATACATTCATAGTTAATATATTTTGTTACATATATTTACAGCAATAAAAATAACTTTTAATTCTATGACCTAGGTACCTAACTTACAACTGATAAACACACCACAGTAAGTAGTTGAACATCAGGATTTAAACTGGTGATCTGGAGCCTAAGCCTTTAGCATTTCCCCTTGTTGCTCCCTCCTGGTATGAACTTCTGAGAGCTGCTCCTCCCCTCATGCTGAAGGAAGACTTGTTCCCTGAAATTAGTGAAAAAGATGCAACCCCTTCACCCTGATAGCTGCACTGGTCCAGGAAAACATCTGCTTATTTCTCATCTCTCTGCAGATGCTAAGACCATGCAGAGACCCACCAGCGTCTCTAAAACTACCTCTGAAACTACCATAGCTGGTCCCAGTTTCACAGAAGGAATGAGCTCATCCCTGAGTCTTGAAGCTATCGTGGGGGTGACAGTGGCTGCCTCAGTTGCGCTCGTAACTGTGATCGTGGGACTGATGGTCTTCCTCAGGCAGCACAGAAAGAAAAGTAAGTGGTTCAGGGTCAGCTTGCTGCGAGCCTCCCAGCTGAGAGCTCTCACAACCTACCCGCATCGAAATCATTGAAGGGGCTTCCTTAGAATGCCCTTTTGGGCTCATGTCAAACCTAGCAAGTCGTGCTCTGGGCCTGTGCTTGGGAGTTTCCAGTTGTAACAGGTGTCTCAAGTGTTGGCAGGGGGAATAGAACCTGCTCATTTGCCAATACAGTACATCCCCTTTGATTTAGTCATTTCTTACGAATTGTCATCTTTTGTTGATGGAGAAGAGAGGGTCATCCGTGGGGAAGTAAGCAGAAAGCAGAAGGAACAGGAATCTGGCTCAGCTCAAGAAGGACTAGACCAGTGTTCACATTCCAGAGCCTGGCTTAAAACTGGAGAACCAAAACTAGATAAAGCATAGTCTGCTTCTCAAGGAACTCAAGGGCAGGGAGCTGCATGTATTGCTGGGGCGCCTGCTTCAAGGGTTAACTGCACATTAGGAAAGAATGATGGTAGAACTAAGAGTCTGAAGAGGAGAGTCAGGAAGAACTTCCTAAAGGAAGTAAAATCTGTAAAAAAAAAAAAAATAATAATAATAATGATGATAATAGAACCAGGCAAAAGCCAAGGATGATGGAAAAGACAGTCACTGGCCATCCAAGTGAAGACTTTTCTTTGTGAGGAACAGTGGTGTTCCTTCTCACAAAGAAAAGTAGTAACAGCAGAAGTTTAGGGAAGATTTTAACATAATACTGAATCAGCTGGAGCAATACCAGCCAGTACTCAGGAGAGAAGCTACATCTGTGAGTGTGGCAGGGCTCCCTGCAGGAAGGGGTAAGGAGGTAGGTGGTGCTGAGCAGGGAATTCAGGGGTGCGCGGGGGTGCTAAGGGAGGTACAGCAGGGATGAAGGAGCAACGATCAGAAGAGACTGTCTCAGAACCTGCTGTCAAGGACAACAGGACACAAGTGAGCTTGTGAGACCCAAGCCCTTCTCTGCTTCCCGGGTCCACGTAAGGATTCTCTTGAGCATAGGACATAGCTGAAAAGGTGACGGGTCAATCTATGGGTGTCGCACTGATGCGCTCACTGTTGGTCTTCTTATAGTTCAGCAGACTGAAGCCCAAAGCCCTGCCAGGTGAGTACTTGTCCTCCACAGGGCTGGGAGGGGAAGGTGCACTGGCTTGGGGAATTTCCTTGTGAGAACCAGAGACTTCTTTCAGCGCAGCCCTCCCACCCTGGACTCCCCATTGGCCCATCTCTGTCCTCCAATAGGCCAGGCACTCAGCCTCTGCAGGCTCCACCCCTTGATAATGCACAGTGGTGTCTTTCAGATGGCTCCCCCTTCTTGGTCCTCTTTTTCTCTCCCCAGGGCTTCGGCTGCTGTTTGTTTCCTGGGACTACTGAATACCTCCTGGACACAAGCAGCTCACCTATGTATCATTCTCTGTGTTCTTTTCTGTCCTGTCTGATGTTTTCTTCCAGTAGTGCTATGGACTCCAGGAGTCGCTGCCTCCCCCGCCACCTCTCAGCCTTCCCTCTTCATGCTCCCACATCCTCTTCCTCATTTCCTGCCCTTTTGCCCTTCCCATACCTGTCCTGCCCTGAGCCACCCTCCACCCTTTCTCTCTATGCTCCATCTTTCACTACCTGCTCTTGCTGTGGCTCCCTCTCTGGTCCCTACTCCTTCTAAGAAACCACCATATTTGCCTAGAGGATTTGAAACTCACTAAATGGGTTTCATTCTGCTAGTTTTAGCCAAGCAGGGTACAGGGTTGACTCATCCTAGTTCTTTTATTTCTCTAATGCAGGCATTCCCTTATCCTTCAGCACTAAGGGACACCAAGGGGCCACCCCACCATGGCCCTCAAACTCCTCTTCCAAATGGTCTCCTGCTCAGGATCTAGCACTGTCACCTACATTATGAGTGTCAGGGCAGGTTGCAGAGCTCCTCTCAGAAAATCAGTCCCTGATACAAACTTTCCTGACTGGCAGCTAATACATTTCTCATCCTCTTGGCCCAATGCAGGGAACTTACCGGAAGCACTGGGAATTATGAGAACACTGGGTACAAAGGTGAGTCCTACATCACCATCCCCTTCTGTCCCCAAACACACCCCATGTACATACACACCACCTCCCAGTATTTTCCTTTTTCCCCTTCTGCACCTCATCCCTCCCACATGACCCTGGGCCCTGACCTAGCAGGTAATATCACTATTGGAACAGCCCGCCTGCCTGCTGCACTCCCTGACCTCAGCATTCCTTTTTCCCTAGAAAAACATAAAGATGCCCAGATGAACTCCAAGGTAAGTGGCTCAGACTTTAAGGAAATCTCTGAAGTCTGACAAAGATGGAATGGAAGTAATGGAGGGGACTGGGCATTCAGGCAGTTGGCTGCTGCCTTAAAGAGGATAGTTCTGTCTTTGCTGCCTAATCTCCTTCTCACGCTTCTACCTAGAATGACATCGTCTATGCTTCCCTTGCCTTCTCCAACCTGACCTCGCAAGCAGAAGCACCTCCCTGCCACCCTCCCCACGACAGGCCTGAGAAAGAGACATTGTACAGTCTCCTAAAGACCTCATGACTGGGACTGAATGATGATCTTAGAATTCAATAGGAATGATCACAGCTTCAAACAACAGCCAAGACAGCTCAGTTTAAAGGCCAGAAGGGCATTGAAAAGTCCACCTACACTACTTCCCTCTTTACTCCCAAGCCCTTGCTCAGAAATACTACTCACAAGCTTTGTCTGACTGCATCTCAACAGGAAACTGATGTCAATGTCTTCTGCTTCTCTACTAAAAATAAATTCTAACACATAACTTATATCGAAGGCCTCTACTATTTTTTTCAGGCACTGCCTCAATCCAGGGAACACAAATCCCCAAATACTAGTAGCAGCTTTCTCGTGCGTAGGGAAGGAGCCTGGGGTGTGATGCTCATCAGTGGAATCCTCCAACATGAGAAGCTACCATGCTGCTAGGAGGTGGGGTCTGTCTGGAGAGAGGTCACAGGGCAGCATGAACTGGAAAGATGCATTCTTGTCCCTGGCAGGATCCTTCCTTCTCTCTACTTCCTGGCTGCCAGGCACCAAACCCTGTTTGTCCACCATGTTCTTCAACCATCCTACTTTTGCCTTGGATCTTGCTGACCAGACTGAAGCCAGGAGCCAAAATGAACTTTTCCTCCTTTAAGGTGTAGGTGTCAACTATCATGTTTGAGCACCAGGGAAGTGACTAAGATATCAGCCAAGAACCCCAGGTACCCGCAGGGCTGCCCGTCATCTCCCGCACCATAGTAACTAGGATGTTTTGCAACGGCTCACACACATCCCTCACTGACCCATCCCCAGCACCCCAGGCAAGGGGCTGTGCCCTGCACAGGTGTGGACAGAAGGGCAGGTGATCAAAGTGCTTTCCCAAGCCAGCTAGCAGCTGGTAAGCAGCCAGGACATAGGTCTCTGCGTTACCTGGGTTCCCACACTATGTGGGCCTCCGCCAGAGCCCAGCATGTGCCATGATGACACGGGATGATGGAGAGACCCGAATTGCCAGAGGTGGTCACACACCAACCACACCAAGCACATATGCAACCCACTTTATTAACATAAACTGAGAAGCTCTTGAACCTTGTGGACATTAATACTTAGGAACTTGCCAGAGAGTAAACTGAAAGGCTCTCCTTGTTGCTGGAGAGAATGAGAGGAGGGCGGGAGAACACCATTACTTATCAAAGGAGGCCCAGAGAAGTCCTTGCAGCATCACAGTCCTCACAGCTCCTCTCTTTCTTCTGACTTTCTTCCAATATCTTCCATGATTTGCTCCAGATCCAGCTCAGAAGATTCATCTTCAAGGAAGACACTGGCAGGCTCCT
>PVKA01038245.1:0-14625 GCA_004027165.1 Ctenomys sociabilis | reverse complement strand
TTCATATTCAGATTTAACTACAGGGTGGACACTTTGCACTGAATAAGCGGCTTGGGGTTGCAGTTTGGGCATGCATGACTAAAAGGTTCACCATCATTGGAGAGCAAAGTGTCCCCCCAGAAGTCTCATGTGTTCAGAGGTGGTGAATCTTATCACCTTTAAAAGGTGACTGGAACACAGGGAAACTGTACTCATGAGTGGGTCAGCCTCCTGAGTTCACAGCTGAAGGTGCTGCTAGGAGGTGGAGCCCTGCTGGAAGAGGTGGGTCCATGGGACATGCCCTGGAACGGTACATTCTTTATTCTGGCATTCTCTTGTCTGTCTGTCTGTCTGTCTGTCTGTCTGTCTGTCTGTCTCTGTGTGTGTGTGTGTGTGTGTGTGTGTGTGTCTCCGTATCTCTTTCTGTCTCTGTCCCTCTTTCTTTATTTGGTACATGAACTTGCTACACGGCGCAAACTTGTAGTAATCCTCCTGTCTCAGCCTCCCCATTACCAGCATGGAACCAGGGTTCCAGGGCCAGCATGGCATGCAGTACCGGGGATCAAACCCAGCTCCTTGAGTTTGCCAGGCAGGTGCTTACACCACCAAGTTATCTCCCTGGCTCCTCTCTGTTTCTTTCTTTATTTTCTTTTCTTTTTAGTACCAGGTCTCACTACACAGATCTAACTCGTAGTGATTCTCCTGTTTTCAGCCTCCCAAGTGCTGGGATTACAGTCACACACCATCACAGCTAGTCTCAATTGCTGCCTCATGGCACACTGGGGACCAAACCCCAGTCCCTCCATCTGCCTAAGAAGGCACTTTAATCCACTGACCTATCTGGCCGGCTCCCCTCTCTCTGTTTCTTTATCTGTCTCTTCCCACTTCCTGAACACCTTTAATTGAACCTTCGGATACCATGAGCTAAAATAAATCTCTCTTCTTTTGATTTCAGCTGAGTATTTTGTCCCAGGGATGCAAAACTGGATATATACAAACATATACTAAAACCACATTTTATCTCATAAATATGTAAAATTTGGGGTAGTTAAAAATAAAAGAACGAAGCAACAGGTGATTATGTATATGGATAGATTTGTTCCTGGACAAGATTTGTCTTATGTTTAATGATTAGGAGAATTTCTGAAAGTCAGAATGGATGTACGTATATATCCTCCATAACATCCTCTTTTTCCTTACGAAGTTCGTTTAATTTTTTAAGGAAAAGTGATTCTTTACTGTCCATGGTTATAACATCTTTTTCTAACCTACTTTATATAAATGAATAACCACATTCAGTGACTCTCTGATTCTCTAACCTGATCTCTTTCGGTTGTGGTTTCTATTTAAATGTCCTCGCCACACTCCATGAATTAGTGGGTGAGGCTTTCCAGAGGTGACTGGATCAGAGGGGAAGGTACTCCCCAAGGGAACAGTTCACCCAGGAGTTTAAAACTAAGTGATGTCAGGAGGTGAAGCCTGATAGGATGAGGTGAGTTACTGGGGGCGTGGTCTGGATGGTCCTATCCTCCTTCCCTCCCCCATCCCTTGATCTCGTCCACAATGCCATGAGCTGTTTCTCCTCTGCCACGCCACCCTGCTTGGGAGGCAGTCTACTGTGGACCGAAAACTCTACAAACTGGGAGCCTAAATGAATTTCTGCTCCTTTAACTTGCCGGTTTCAGACGTTGTTTCTCAGCCACAAGAAAGTAACTAACACAGTTTCCTTTGTCACTCTTACTACTCTCAAAATTATCTGACTTTTCTGCATGCTCAGAGTGTATTCTCCACCAGAGCACAGAGCACTTTTCTGTCTGATTCATTGTTGTACTCTTAGCGCCTGGAACACTGCTGGATACATAGTATGTGTGCTGTGTATTGCTTGAATTAATTATTCAAGTGAATAAATGAAAAGATATATTACATCTGGGCCACTGAAATCCCAAGAAACTATTCATGTAAGTCGCAAAAATGGGAAAAGCAGAACTTGCTTGATGCCATGAAAAATTGCGTACGCTTGCTACTTTGGGATATTCCTGAGAATATAAATCAGAGAAAGCCCAGTCCTCATTCTCCCACCATCCCGCACCAAATGAAATCTTTTGATTGGATTTCATCACTGCCAGTCATGTCCGGGGATGCAGGCCATTATACTCCTAAGCGCGCAGAGCAGTGACCGGCTCGGGTGCTCAGAGCTTGATCTTGCAGGAATTCTTCTCTGTTTCCTACCTAAGGCAGTACTTGGACTTTAGAAATAATTCACAGAACAAAACCTCACTAGCAGAGAGCTGAAACATAAGCTATATGAGGGGAACAGAGGGATCTGTGAAATGACTCTTTTGACCACTAAAATGGTGCTTAGAGTCTGAATTTTTCACTCACTGCTTTAGGAAAACACTTGTTTTATTAAAGACCAGACATGGAGAAACAACGTTCTTTTGATCTCTTTCCTAGTAATATTTTATTCCTCTGGAACACTAGCTGGCCAATTTAATCATCTAAGATTGAATACTGGGAACAGTCACCAGAAGTCAATGGGCTTCTGATAGATGACACGAAACCAGTATGATTCATGCTGGTCACACTTCTTTTACTGCTTGCACGCAAGTATTATTCCAAGGACCCTTTCATGATTAATTCAACAAACTTTTATGGCCTGTATATTTTGTATTGCTGTAAAATTATCAATATCTTTCCATTTCTAAAGCGAAGTGAATCTGTCACTTTTGTTTATAATTGAAGAGATTTGTTCCATTCCTGAATATTTCCTAATCACTTACAAAGAGTGATATTCTTGAAAGAATTCCCAGGTATGCTGTGATACAACCATTAAAATAGAATACAATACAGTACTAAAAAACAAATGAGCTATCAAGCCATACTGATAGGTCAGGATTCAAAGTTTCCCAAGCACCTTGCCCCAAACACTCTCCCTCTTGGTTTCCCAAGCACCCTGCCCCCAAACTCTCTCTGCTTTGGCCCCATACAGAGCCAAACCCAAAACCGCAGAACAAGTCTGCCTGACTTTGACCTGGGCAAGCGACCATGAAACTCTCCTTTGTTAACATTAAAAGTCCCCCACAGACCAAGTATCCCTGCCAAGATTAGCTCCCCCTCAGCTGTCCCAGCCCATGATCACCCTCCCCAAAAGATCCTATAAAGTCTCTGTCCCCCCATGCTCACTGCTGTCTTGGTCTGCTACACAGCCAGCCTTCTTGATGGCCCCAATAAATCTTCTACTCCCATCAGAATGCCTGGTGTGCTCGATTGTGGGGGTTTGTACCGAACACATACTATGCATGGAGGAACTTTAATTGCATGTAAAATAAACCGGTCTCAACCTTGTGAAAAAGAAAAAGCAAAGGAAACAATAGAAATACCAGTAGGTCCCAAGAGCTAAGGGGAAGGAAGAAACGAATTAGCAAACACAAGAGATTTTAAAGCAATGAAAATCCCCTGTATGATATTATGGTGATGAAAACATGCCATGTATACACTGTAAAATTGCCTAAGATTCAAAACATCATGAGTGAACCCTAATGTACACTCATGGGTAATAATAATTGCAAGTTCCTGAATTTTAAAACTGTTCCACTCTAGAGAATAACATTGATGATGGGAAAGATTATGTCTGTGTAAAGGGAGAAAAAAATGGTGTACCTTCTACCATCCAGTTTTTCTGCAAACCTATAACTTCCTTATAAAAAATAAAGTCTATTTTTTAAAGAGTCCATTTCTCTCAAAGTAGGTAATCCTTTTTCATGGAAAAAGTAAAACAAAATTTCATGACAAAATAATAGACGTAAAACAATGGTTAATACATTGCTTATGGGGGCCAGCCAAATAACTCAGCAGATTAGCAAAAACCATTCTTTTCAATGAACTAAGAGACACTGGTGGTATAACTAACTTGCATTTTTTTCTCTTTTTCCCTTCCTTCCTTTGCCCTTTCCCTGAAACTAATTCCTTTCTCCTTTTGAACAATTTCTTTCCATTTCACAACATCTATTATGCATCTTATACTTTATTTACTCTTTCATTTTCCATACCATGGAGACTACAATGTTTACACATGTTAAATTACTTCCCCTAGGAGAAGGGTCTCAAGTTATATGCATTTACTTATAACAGTCTCAAGTGTATCCTTCTTTATGGTTGAATAGTACTCCATTGTATAAAAAGAACATGTTTTTTCTATATATTCCTTGGTTGATGTGCATTTGGGTTGTTCCCAAGATTTATCTATTACCAATTGTGCTGCTATAAACATTGGTGCACTTATATTGCTGTGTTATGATATTTTTAATTCTTCTGGGAAGATCCTCGGAAGGTGAACAGCTGGGTCATGTGGAACTTCCAGTCCTAGGCTTTTGAGGATTTCTGTGCTTGACTGCACTAGTCTGCACTCCCACCAGCACTGAAGAAGGGTTCCTTTTCCCCCACAGCTCCACCAGCATTTGTTATTGGTTGATTTCTTGATATGGCCATTCTTTCTAAGGTGAGAGAGAATCTCAATTCATTTATATCTCTTAAATGATTGATGATGTTGAACATTTTTCACATATTTATTTGCCATTTGTATTTCTTCCTATGAGAAGCATGGATTCAGCTCAGATGCCCAGTTTTGTATTCTATCTTTGAATTTTGATGGTCTAGATTTATTTAATTCTTTGTATGTTCAAGATACTAGTAATCTATATGAGGGACAATTTGGTACAATTTTTCCCACTCTGTGGCTTGTCTTTTTATTCTATTGGTGATTTCTTTGGTGTGCAGAAGCTTTTTAATAAGATGATATTCCAGTTGTTAATTCTTTGAAGTATTTCCTGTGTAGTTTGGGTTTTGTTCATGTACTCTCTGCCTATAGCTCTGTCTTCAAGATTTCTACCTAAAATAGATAATCCTCTGGATAACTACATGAATTCTTCAAGCATAACAGTGAAGGAATTGTTGATTTCACTGTTGATTTCTTTTTAATCCACTTTCCCTTATCCACACAAATGCAGCATAGATGTTCCCCTGTGGATACACAGCTTCGTACTGCCCAGCATCGTGCTCATAGAAACAATGCAGAATGTGGAATACATGTGGCTAAATCTGTAATTCCAAACTCAGAGCCAATAAACCTATAAGCACTGAAAGTGTTTGCAACGTTCTGACCTCTGATTAGTTAATGTGCCTAGGAATCACAGCCTTTCACATGTGAAAAGCCTGAACTACACTGACTAGGAAAAACCTTGCTCAGGGCAATGATTAATCAATAAGCCAATAACCTAAGAAAGCACTATGATAGCATATCAGTAAATAAGCCCTGCAAATTGGGAAATGAGGTCACGGTGTATCTATGTCCACATTGTGAGCTTCGCAGAGAGCCAAGAACCATGAGTTCAAAAGCTCAACAAAGGCCCAAGCATCATCCGTGGCAAAAGAATGCAAATAGAATTTGCATTTGTACAGTACAATACTGCATTTGCTTAATAGGAAAAGAAATGTGACCAAACTTCTCATCCCAAAACCCAGAGATTTGTATTGCAGATTGGATATTGCTAGATTTCCACAATTTTGTACAGAAATGTAGGATAGGACTTCCACCTTTATTTTCTCTATTTTTATTTTAACTTGGTACAGGGTCTTGCTGTGCAGCTCAGGCTTGTAGTGATCTTCCTGTCTCAGCCTCCCCAGTGCTCAGGTTACAGGTGTGTGCTACTGTGCCCATTTTCAGTGACTGGTTCAGCACAGAGCCAGCACAGCATGCTGCGGTACCAGGGATCAAGCTCGGGTGGGTCCTTGCGCTTTTCAGGCAGGCAGTTAGACCACTGAGCTATCCCCTCAGCCCTACTTTCTCTATTTCTGATTGGCATCTTTGTGATCCACTCGGAGCATAGGATCAGCCATGAGATATGGACTAGCATTTGTTGGGTTTACTACACTTGATCTTAGCCAAAAGGCCAAGAAGTGATTTTTTGTTGGGTTTACAACAAAGTAATCTCATAGTGTCTTTCGGAGGATGCTACAGGAGGGGTTTGTTTGTATCAATTAAAAGTGAAATTAGAAGCCCTGAGATTCTATAGTAAATTAAAGAAGAATCCCTGGGTTTCTAATCTGGCACTGAATCCACAAGATTTTCTGAAGTTCTGCTATTTGTAAAAACTAAAGTCAATCATTACTTCAGGCAGTTGTGGGGGGGATGGGGCATCAGTGGGTAGCAAAGAATTCTTGAAAGAGCTCAAAATTCAGGAAACTATGGACACATAACTTCACAGCAAATAAAAATTGAGGCATATAGACCTTTCCAATGCAAGGATATTCCATCTTCACTCTACTTTAACTAAAATAGGAGGACACAAATCATCACTAGAGAAATCCTTCCTCACATCAGGTCTTGACTTTCTATCATTAAGGTTGCAAGAACTCTCCCTAAAAAATAAGAATTATTAGTAATAATACTAATAGGAACATGGAACAACTAGAACCTTCATGTACTGCTGGTTGGAATTTACAAAGCTGCATCTACCATAGACAATTGTGCTTTTCCTATAAATCTATGTTGCCTGAATGCCAATGTTGTGCTCTATGGTGGGAAAGAATGAAGCCATGAATGGAGGAAGTGGAGTGCAAGAAAATTTATTTAAAAGATACAAAGGCAAGGTAGAGCTCCAGCTAGTTGGGAGGGAATTTTGAGCAGGATACCCAATAAAGTCTTTTGTCTGAGGTGTTTCTAATACTTTTTATTTTAAACAGAATAAACAAAAACATAAAAAATGATACAGAATTTCAAAAATCAAGATGGTCATTATATTTCACATTGCTATCTTTAAAGTAGTTTCTCAGATTACCAGAT
Source organism: Ctenomys sociabilis (assembly GCA_004027165.1). NCBI lineage: Eukaryota > Metazoa > Chordata > Mammalia > Rodentia > Ctenomyidae > Ctenomys > Ctenomys sociabilis. The sequence goes on along the minus strand of PVKA01038245.1, from coordinate 7,805 downwards.
GTAAGCATGTAAAATTGGGGAAAATAATAAGCATTAACTGTTCTGTCTAAGGATTTTAAGGGGCTTAGCAGGAAGTTCTAGCCAAATGATATGATCTCTACACTGTAGATGAACATGTACTTTTTCAGGGTCCTCATTTTCCCTTGAACTCATGGCCTGCCTGATCACACTCTGGTCATGCTCCTGGGAGGCCTGGACAGCCAAAGGATATCTGGCAGATGTTTTTGTATGACTCCTAGAAGCGGACAACTCAGCAGACTCCATAAGGGGTTCCCTGACCCCACTTTGAAGCCACTGTCCAGCCTGCCTAGTACAATCCTAACTCCTTTTTCAGCTGCATATACCCTTACTGTACGTCCTGTCAAGTCCCCTCCCAGCAGCATATCCAAGAGGAAAGAAAACATATGTCCCCTTAAATGTTCATTTCAGCTTTAATCATAAGAGTTGATGTAGTCATTAAACAGGTGAATGGATAAACAGATTTTCGTATAACAGAGCACTGGAACACTACTCAGCAGTAAGAAAGAAACACATTACTGATTAACACAGTAGCATCTTGCTTAGTGAAGTGAGCCAGAAAAACGTACCTCCTGTATGATTTCACATTTATATGATGTGCTGAAGCAGATAAAAACCAACCACTCCTGTCAGAATGTAGAACAGAGATTGATTTGGGTAGAGAGTGGGTGGGGAGTTAGATGCACATAGATTGGGTACGGTTTAATGTGATGGAAACATTCTTTATCAAGACTGTGGTGGTAGCTACCCAGGTATACTTGTTTGTCAAAAATTATCAAATTATAGCACTTAAAATTGTTATGTATTACTGTGTGTGAGCAGGCCACAAAGCACTGTTTTCTAAAGGAAAAAAAATTTAAAGAAAATTCTAGGAAGGAAGAAGATTATTTTGTCCTTTCTGAAATAATGTATTACAAGATTTTTCATTCTCTTTCAGATTTATCACAGGTTGCTGTATTGTTTGGGAACAGAAAATTCTTGTTTTTAATTAACTTTTGTCTTTAATATTTAATTTAATTAATGATTTTTGATATAGATTATATTCCTAGGGGGAATAAGTCTATTCACCAATAAACCAGATATTAATCTCTTTGCGCTCAGTGTTTTTCCATAATAATTTTACCTTTGGAGAAAAAAAAATTCCAGCAAAATATAGATTATGAGAAGAATCCCTGGAGCAAAGAGAAACCATATGCTTTCCAATCAAAAATCCACATGATGGAATCATTCAGATGGCAGAGCTGGTTTGGAAGGAGGTTGAATTTTTCTCTCCCTAATGTATTAGGTGATTAGTATTCTAAAGACATAGAAAGTCTGTTACAGCACTTCTCAGAATACAGGAATTTTTTTTTAATTTCTATAAATTGAATTTGAATGTTTTATTATTTATGTATAAATATGCATGTTTCCACTTTCAGTACAGAGATTTTGATGTTTTAAACAAAGGATTTAATTTGCATGCTGCTGTGATTTTATAACTTATGCTTCTTATTACCATTGTATTTACTTTATTTTAAATGCTATCAAGCTAACTTGTTCGCTGCAGACAAGAAGCAACTATATTTTAATCAGTAGTTCTTAACGGCAGGTTTTCTGAAATCCTGCTTCCCAAGGAAACAGAGCTTGCATAAAAGCCCACTTTTCAAGGGGATCCCAGAACTGTAGCTCTTGACTAGGTCTGGCCCAATTTCAAAACCTATGTCCTTAGCTTCTGTGCTGTCATCTCCAGATGTCATCGGTCATACTCAGGACATGGAACCAAACACAGATGAAAGAATTAACGTGTATGGGACCTGTGAGATAGACCAGAGGACTAAATTAGAGCCTACTTCAGCAAGCTTAGGCAAGCACAGGACTGTGGTTCGATCCCCTGCACCACATACCACGCCAACCCTGCCCCCAGGGTGGACTTAGCCAGCCAGAGTCCGGGTACGGTGGCACATGCCAATAATCCCAGCGCTGGGGAGGCTGAAAGCAGGAGGATGGCTACGAGTTCAAGCTGCGTAGTGAGACCCTGCAACAACCAAATACATAAAAATAAAGAATTAACGTGCACTCTGGCCTCATGTTCCTATCCAGATTGGATGAAACCGATCGAGCCTACACTGACCTCCTACCAAGACTCTCATGTTGATCCACTGCCTGAGACCCACTGGGTTTTTCCCTGGAATTCCAGGCCACCGAAGAATGCTTGAGGGAGTCAAGAAATGGATGGTTGGGGACATGAGCAGCCCTTGCTCTCTCTGTTCTGCCAGTTTTCTTCACTTTTTCCTTTCACTATAGAATATTCAACTACTATTCTGCTTCCATTCCTTTAAATTTCCTTTAAGTTTCTAATGTTAAATTTACTTATTCTCTATAAGAAAAGAAGGATATTTTAAGAAGAAAAGATCAACATAATTTACAATGATATTACTGACCTTTCTCTCCATTCAAGGATTTCTCTGTACCTTTATTCCTTTCCTCCTGTCCTACTGCCCCCTATATTTCAGTGTCCCATTCCGCATGCATTCCTCACTTTCTCTGGTCTCTCTGTCCATGCTTCTCTCTCCTCCTCTTATAATTTTCTTCTCTCCTGTTCTTCCCCTGTATGTTTCTCACTTATATAATTAAACTTACCTGTAACTGATACATAAAAATGTTAAAAGTGCATATATTAATAAGGTACCCTATGATATTTCAAACATGCATACATCACGTAATGGTTAAACCACATTAAGCTGGAGATTTAGCTCAGCGGTACAATGCCTGCTTGGCAAATGTGAGGTCCTGAGTTCAATCTCTGGCACAAAAAATAAAACAGATTAAAACATGTACCTCCTCAAACACACTCTTCCTTTATGGTGAAAACCCTCCAAATCCTTTCTTCTAGGTTTTCAAAATATATAAAACATAATTGTCTACAGTCATACCCATGTGCAGTAACCCACCAGAGGTCACGTGGCTTTTGTCTTTCTGTGCCTATCTTAGATCCCTTTACATAAAGATATCTAGTTTTGTGTGTAAAGCCATCCGTTTACTTCAATCTACTGCTTTTCATTGCTGGTTGTTGTTTTTTGTTGTTTTATTGTAAAAGAGGCCAGTTATCTTCCCAGAATAAGGAATCAAACTGCCCCAGGACTGTGAAAGAACTCCTTTCTTGGCTTTCAATGCTAAGGGATTCCATTCTTTTAAGAATCAGGGTTCTTACAAGGTACTGCACAGAGCAGCGCAGGCTCAGGATGTTTGTTCAGCTGAGCCCAAGCATCTGAAAGCAGCACCTGTGCTCTGCGACCGTCACAGGTGGCTGCTGAAGTCACAGGCAAAAAGCTCTGAAAGCAGCTGACATCTGAAGAAATCGAAGCTACAACATCTGATGACAATTTTTAAAATCTATGTTTTTATAATTAAATTATTGATCTTCTGATTCAGTTGTGTATTCACATCCATGTTATTTTTTTTCTTGTTTTGCATAGTGCCATTTGCATTGCTTAATACATAATAACTAAGGAGATACAGTGCCAAAGCTTTTAATTTTCAGCATTATTGATCTAAACCTCACACAGTGCAAATAGAGGTCACTGTGGTAGTGGGGTAGTATTTCAAATGTATATGCTAGAGTTATTAATGATACTATAATTAAATGTTGTCATGATAGTAACTCAATATCCCCTTTTAGAATCTAATTTGGAATGGGTACACAACATAATTACTGGCTATCCTGAAGCTGAGTGCTAGGCAAGAACCCAATATTTTAATTCCTGTTTAAATAATTACACATTTTAATAGTAGTGATCTCGCTTACTACAATTTTTTTTTTGGTACCAGGGATTGGTACTCAGGGCCCTGTGCTTCCCAGACAAACATTTATTCTGCTGAGCTATCCCACTGAGCCCTAGCTTACTACATTTTAAAAGCAGTTACTGTCCCTTTATGCCTAGATGAGATAGTCAAGCGATTTTTCAAATGTTTGTCTGCACCTCTGAAGTCAGAAATCCATTGCCCTTCCTATGCAAAGTGTATTTTTTAATGTTATTGTTTTTATTATTTAGTATCTTCTATTTTATGGGATTTTACAATTTATAAGTAATTTTATACATGTTTTTGTCTAGTATGATCTTTACCCCATGAACTAGAAGGATTAGGTATTATTAAAAAATATTTTTCTCATTAAAATAAATAAAAACATTTTTTAAAAATAATATTTTACACTAAGATGCAGGATGCTAAGGACTTGTGTCTACCTGATGTATGTGTTGAAGCCCAAAGCCTCAGGGGAATGCTGTTTGAACAAAGGACTTTCAGAAGTAATTGAGGTTAAATGATGCTGTAAGAGCAGGGGATCCAACTCTTGTAGAATTGATAACCTTGTAAGAAAAGGAAAACAGGAAGAGAAAGTGATCACTGTTTCCACAGATCATAGAAGATAGCTATATTCAGGTCAGGCAGAAAGCCCTCCCAACACTCAGTCTTGTTGGTACCCTAACTTCAAACAGCCCTACAGAACCATGGGGAAAGCAATCAGCACTGGTCCAGCCATCTGGTCTACCATACCACATGATGGAAACCAGAGCACTGGGACATGGGGAAATTTAACCCAAATCTCTTAGACTGTCATGCAAAATCCTGACGTCTGTCTTATTCTGGTTCTGTTCCAATAAAAATAAATCATCTTTAGAAAAATAAATCAAGGACAAGTTGTGAATGGCTTCTTTTTCTGTAAAGAAATAATATTAACAGCATGAAAGAAATTCATACTATCATTAAAATGAGGAAATTAATATATAAGGGAAAAAATCAGCATTTAACTTGAAGCAATCTCCTGCTCACTGAGAAACATTAGCACTGTCTTGTGAATGCCCCTGTCCTCCCCTCATTACGGTCAGGGCAAAGAGATTATCAAGAAAAGCATTGCTGTTGCTCCAGATCTTCTCCATGCTGAAGCTCCACCTGTTTCCTGCTTGAAACACCAGCAGTCCAAACCTATAAGAAGAGTGGGCTGGGACATAGGGTGAACTTCAATTTCTAATATGAAAAATTGGCAACACGTTTTAAGGTCAAATATGAAAAGGCTTATTGGACTCGGGAATTTAAAGCTCTCAGGTCTATTTTGTACTGAGAGAGAATTGGTGAACAGAGCTATCTGAAGTTATCAGCTGAAACGTAACATCTCAGATTGTAAAAACTATTTTCTTAATTTTAAAATAGTTTATAAAGTCATGGCTTGCTTTTGGAGAGCAAAAGATAAACAACACAGAGAAGAGAAAAGAAAAAGGGGGAACAATGGGGGAAATGCAAGGGAAGAAACTCTAGATGTTAAAAACAAAAAAAAAAGGAAGCATGACACTCGTGTCGGATGTGGTTTGAGTGTGTCCCCTCGGCGTTCATGGGTTGGAAACTGGACGCGCAGTGTCATGATACTTGATGGCAGAGTCCCCAGTGGCCAGGAATGAGGTCATGGGCGCAACCTTCAGAAATGATTAGTACTGCTCCTACTTCCACAAGAGTGGCTTGTCATGGAACAAGGACGTGCGAAGCGTTTGTCCCTTCTGCGTGCAGCCACTTCCCTTTCCGGTCTCTGCTGTGTTGTGACACAGCAGGGAAAAGACTGAGCAGATGGGGCTGCTTGATCTTGGGCTTTTGGCCTCTAAGAGTATACGCTGAAGAAAGCCCAAACGAAGACCAAACGTGACTCAACAGGCATGAGAAGTATGGTGTGCGCAACTGGCGGGGCTGCTCTTGCCGTGTTCGCATGAAGTGTTTCCTTTTGATTTAGAACTTTAAGAAGTGCTTTGATAAATTAACAATTATATTTCACTCCGTTCTGTTGTAAAATGAAGTCATTTCTCTTTACATGAACCAAGCTTGTAGTATAAATTGAAATAGATTATAAAGATTTCACACTATCCAGGTGGCCTTAGAAAAGACTTACATCTTCTTACTACTTTCTTTTCTTTCTTTTTTCTATCTTCTTTTATCTACTTACTTACTTTAAGAAGGTACAACCCCCCATTCTTGGGAGAGTATTAAACAGAGTAGGAGGCTTAGTGTTTAATTCTCAGAATTCCATCTATTCCACCCCTCCCTATTCCTACCCTCTCCTGCTTATGTTCAAAGAGTACAGAAGCTACTGGAAATCTTTTTAAAGAAGTCACCGGCTGAGAATAAGATGATAGCAATAGAAATGGCAGTACTGGAAACAGAACACAAAGACTGGAGGAATTTTTAGAACTGGTGGGCAAGAGAGAAGGAGGAATAAATGAATGGTAAAGCCACTGTGGGTAGATGGAGTAATTCTAAAATAACTCTTTTGTAAAATTCCCGTCTACTTTCACAGTATCTCTGTGTACTTTCCATGATCGTTGGGACTTTGGGTCCTACACTTAATGTATTTTGTCCCCACTTCAGCTTAGTATTTAGGGGTTTATATTTGAGGACTTAATTTTTTTGTAGGGCAAGGTTCTCTTTTTTTGTGGCTGGCTCAGCGCACCCTGGGGGCAGGGCTGGTGCAGCACGTGGTGCTCGGAATCGTACCCCAGTCCCTGAGCTTTGCCTAAGCTTGCCTAAGCAGGTGCTTTAGACCACTGAGCTATCTCACTGGCACAGATTTATGTTTGAATCCAGGTCCACCAGTTGTTTACTGCATGGTTTTAAACTAATATCTCTAAACTTCTTTGCCTTACCTGTAAAGTAAGAATGATGTTTTTCTCATGGGGTTTTTTAAAACAAAAAAAATTACATATTGCATGGAAAATGTTTATCAAATTTCCTGGCCATTTAGATCCCCAGTAAATGTTGAACTGTTATTACTTTTACCATTCATCACATAGTAGGCAAGCACTCTCCTGCTGAGTTACAAGCCCAGTTCACCTATCACATTATACTCCACGACTGGCTTATATATATCTTCTATTCTAACTTGAGATTCTCTAAAACAGAGAATACTTTGTTGGTCTTTTTATTCTTTTTTTTTTTTTTATATCAGGAACTGAACTCAGGACCTTGCACTTGCCAGGCAGGCACTGTACTGCTCAGCTACATCCCCATCCCCAGAGAACGTTTTTTATTCATTTTTGTCTACCTGCCCCTAACATAGTTCTAGCACATAGGAAAAAGCAGTCAATAAGTACTCACTGAAAATTATGTAAGTAAATTGAGAAAAGAATTTTCCTACGGCCCAAAAAAAAAATCCACTGTGAGGACCAACGAGGAGTTATGATGCAAGGCCTCACAGAATTCATTTATTCAGTTAGTAGATTTCCACGCTGTGAATACAGGTCATCACGGACCCATGTCAGCAGATAGTCAAGGGGTGCAAACATCTGCCTCACTCTGGCTCTTTAGTCTGGTAGGCAGCAGAATCACTGCACATTGTAAGCAAGGGGGTAATGTAAACAATGAGGGAGCTTGCGTTGGAGGCTAATAAAGCAAAATCATATTATTATAAGACTACCTATTAAATTAAGACCAAGAAATATTATAAAATCTGTATGTAGGGATAGGAATAGTAATCAGGAGACTATTTTTAGTCTTCAGACACATTATGACTTGACCCACACAAAGTTCTTTCCATGTAAAGGTATAGTTTCTTTCTTTAGATAAGTCAGGAACTGTCCATGTATCCTGCTAAGCACAAAAAAGGGATATGGAAAAAAAGGATGAGAGGAAAATGAAGGTAAGAAGAAGAAATAGAAGAGGAAAAGAAGAAGTGAGAGAGATAGAGGGAGAGAGGGAGAAAGGGAGGCAGGGAGGGAGGGAAGGAGGTAAGAGGGAGGAAAGAAGGAAGAGGAAGGAAAGAAGGGAGGAAG
>PVKA01038244.1:0-20391 GCA_004027165.1 Ctenomys sociabilis | reverse complement strand
GCTACAAGAATTTCAGGTAGAGAGGAGCTGTGTGATGCCAATACTCCTTAAATTCTTTAATGAAACTGAAACAGAAGGAGTACTCACAAAGTCAATCTGGTAAATCACTATCTTTGTTTACTGTCACTGCTGAGACAAAATATCTAGCAGCTGAATTAGAAAGGGAAAGGTTTGTTTAGCTCACAATCAGTGGAGGTTTCAGTCCATAATCCTCTGGCTGCAGGACAGAGAGGCAGGACACCAATTCATAGTGGTGAAGACAGCAAAAACAATAGGAGCAAAATAGCGAGCCTCTTTCCTACTCTTTAGACTTTCAATTTGATAACTTCTAGAACTTTAGTCCACATCTTGCCCATGGTGAGTGAGGTGGCCTTTTGAGGAAAGTATCCATGTAGTATCAGTAAACTTGGAAAGTATTTTCTGATTGTGTGCCCCTTCTTCTCTTTCACACATAGTATTATGAATTCTGAACTTAAGTTCTATCCAGATATTATTTGCTTAACTTCAAATATCTTGCAGTGGATGTTATCTCCATGAAGGAAGATGTGTTAAAGCACAAAGAGGGCAGTGCGGCTGTAAATCTCATTGTATTTAGGGGTGAAAGATACAAGGTGTTAGTGCATAGGTAACACGAATGAGTCAGCTGCACAGTGACGACCTGCACACTGGGGCAGTTCTCATTAACACTGTGAGTCCGTTCACAATCAGAAACAAAACTATCATAGAAACTAATGTAAACTTCTTTTTCACCTTCAGCTTTATTTACTGATGAAGCTTTATTTTGCCTCATCTTACATGTACCTGATTTTGTTTTTATTTTTTTCCCTTGAGAGAACACAGATAGCTAAGGGCATGCCAGAAGGCTCAACACATTAAAGGGCCTGTTTAGGCAGATGTTGGGGACAAGGGCTCATCCCTCATGCCTGCCATGCTGGCCCCACCCCCAGGTTGTGCTGAGACAGCAATTGAGACTGGGCGTGGTGGCACGCACCTGTAATCCCAGTGCTTGGGAGGCTGAAAACAGGAGAATCATAATGAGTCTGATCTGTGCAGGGAGACCCTTTAGACCCTGTACTACATACATTAAAAAAAAAACAGACAGAGAAAATACACATTAGAATTAAAGCAGCAAAATTACAAGTGATGCAGAAGTTCCTATCTGGTAATATGAATAACTGGTTGGAAGATAACACTATCTATGACAACATATACTGTCAAATTCACTTACCCAATTTTTAATAACCAGTTTATTATAAAGTTTTTTGAAATAAGGAAGGAGAGAGAGAGCATCTTCCACGATAAACACAGCACCACCATTTCAAATCTTGATCCTTTATAACTAATTCAAATCATTTTCTCAATCATCTCTGTTAAGAGCTGAGGAGGACACAAGTGCCAAACTGATGTCTCTACATTGCCTAATTTTCCTTAGTGGGTAAATGTGCACTAAAATTAGACATTTTTGTGCATAATTTAGGAATATTCCCTAGGGAACAGTCAACACATAAATATATTAAATTTTGAGTACAAAATAATAGGGGACCAACAGTGAACTTTTTAATTGTATGCTCTTTGTTGAATTTCTAAAGTGTTTCTTAAACTGAAGCAATGAGGTTACAATCTTAATAGTTAAGCCAAGAATGCTAGTTGTGGTCAGATGATTCACTCATCATCATTAGAGGACATATGCGGGGAATTTGGTCATTGTGCTCCCAGCTGGCAGCTTTTACTAACATCTGGGTTATTAACATTAGAATCAGCAATCTAGAGAATTGTTCCTTCTAACACATCCAGCTAATCCTGGGCCCAAATTAGATCTCTTCCAAACCCACCTGCAGTAAAATCTAGCAGTCAAATAGATTACCCTTGCACAAACTTGCTGAAATTATACGTAATAGTATATTAGGATTAAATATCCAGAAGAATTTAGGTCTGGTTTTCTAACTCAGGCAATTCACAGTATCATGTTTTTTTGCAAAGTGAAGGTGAAAATGCCAACAATCTCCATTACTCCTTGAGAAATTTCAATGAATAAAGAGATTCTAATTGTAACTTAACCAAAAGTGTTGTTTGCAGTAAGTGATATTTCCCTTATATTTGATCCAACTTGAGAAGTATTTATAAATATTTAGACAGTTTCAGAACTTGATTTATGGAAAATTACATGCATAAGAGTTTTAACTGATAGTTATTTTACTACTTGAGCTTCTAATTCTGAAGATGATTTCTGTCTTTTTCTTTATTGAGTTGAAAAAAAATTTCAACGTGGAAGTGCAGATCTAAAGCTCCTTCCTATTAATCCAGTTGTATCTTACTGTATTTGCACATCAGAGAGTTGAATGCCAGAATATTTACAAATTGAGTTTCTCAGATGGACTCTTAATGTTAACTGTTCCTGCTGAAATGTATACTCTCAAGGAAGAGATTATTCTTGTACATAGCACACATAGTTTGAGAATCTTGGCGATTTGTTTTGATCAATAAGTTTGCATTATCATTGGTTTTTTCTGATTTTGTGCATCTTACAAGGGACACTGGATACTTTCCCACAGAAAAAATACCAGATCAAAGGCATTTGAATATGGATTGTTCCACACTATTTTTGTTATTCCAATTTTTAAAGCTTGTGCCTTGATAAAAAATATTTTGTCCGGTCTTTGCTCATGCAATTTTATTTATAAATACCTAATTTTATTTCAATTTTTGCATTATAGAATCATTAAAGACTTAATCTAAATTCTGAATCACTTAAATCTTTCCTGCAATAACACATGAGACTTGAATTTCCTTTTGCAGAAAATTTCTATTATAGTGTTCCCATTATGTGAGACTCTTCAAAACCCTCTGGCATACAGTCTTCTTTAGGACAAGAGAATTCCATTAGATGTGTTTTCAGAAAAAAATAATTTTGAGACATTATTAATCACTTTGTCTTTAATACTTTCCCCTGCTGTAAGCTTACTCCAATATAAAGTGGTTAGGATGTCAGCTTAAGCCACTATTTACATATTTTTCTATAGGATGCCCTCAGTTTCACAGTAATGTGAAGTGTAATGAGCATTGGTTAATCAGAGAAGCATGTCTGTCATAGATGCTGCTGTCATCATTAGTAATGCAGATATAGTCACTTGAATTATAGAACCAGAATCTCTAGTATTAGGACCCTGACATTTGTAATTTAGCAATTCACTCTCCTTTTGGTTTCCTTTCTGAATCTCATGTAGTTGATCAGATGTCAGTCAAAATGTATGCAAAATCTTGATGCATATGCCTGCTTTATTAAGAGTAAATCCTTGTTATATAAGCCTATATCAAACTCACTTGGCAAAAATACTAGTTATCTGTGAAATAAGACAAATTTGAACTTGTGCTTCAAGGAATGTATTGTACTTCTCCAACCTCTAGGTATATTGTTTTAGGATTGATGAGGTTAATTGGGACTAAATGAAAGAAACATTTCTACAATCCAGGAAGTTTGATAAATGCGTCTATAGGTGTTCCTTTATAGATAATGCACAAAACACAATGCCAATCTTCAGAAATGAATTTCCTGAAAATATACCCGAGTATAAACACAATTTTCCACAATTCCTTAGATGTAGAAATCTTTTCTCATGTAATAACAACTCAGCAATTTAATGTTCTAAGGCATCTTGCAAATTAATAGAATATAAAATATTATAAAGACATATAAAAGCAGTTCTTAAATAAACAAAAGCAAATAGCTATTCCCAATAATAATTAAGGAGCAAAAACATGACCCTTTTTTTTCTTTTCTTCAATCAATAATTTTTTTAAATAAAGGTGAATGTATAGTGAAAGTTATAAGCTAAGAATGGTATTAAAAATTGGTTTATGTTTCTAGTGGGCTACTTTGCAGCAATTAACTTGGGTTCAAACATGCATACCATACCATTTACCAGTTATTGTTTTAAAGATTTATCTTAAGAAAATAATGTCATACTCAACCTTCCTCTATAGATTGCTCATTGCAATAGAATAACCTGAAAAGGATCTAAGTGTCTCACAAAACAATATTAGGAAGAGGAAACAATTGCATCAAAAAACTAGTAATTCATTAAAAATGCTCAAGTGAGTATGGACATGGAAATATTTCTTTTTCTTTTCTTTTTTTTTTTTTTTTTTGTATTTTAGTGCACAGTCTACAGGGTCTACAGGGTTTTTACTATGTAGATCATACTCATAGTGATCCACCTGTTTTCAGCCTCCCACAAGTTGGAATTACAAGCATGTTCCACCATGCCCAGTCTTGGAAATATGTTTTAAGAAAAGCTGTAAAACTATGAATGGAAAGTGGTACTGAACAGATTACAATTATCTGTATGATTGTAATGTGAAATGCACTCATATATACAAATATATGTGTGCCATATGTGTGTTATATCTACATGGATATCATATGTATGTGCTTTTGTACCTATATATGCAGATGCCTATGTATATGTAGAGAGAGACTTTTCCACTGACAAGTTATACAAATACTGGTATGCTAGCAATGTTCACTCTCCATCCTACAAGCCTTTATGCAATGCTTTTTAAAGACCAGTACCCAAACTGCAACCACAAACTCAATTATTGATTGCAAAGTACCAATAGTCTTATTAAATCTGAGTCCTGAGACTTCAGTTTAGAAAACTCAACTTATACATTTTTATGTATTGTCTTAAAATGAAAACACAATAGCACATGTGCCACAGGTCTACCACCTGTGCTTGTGCTTTTTTCAAGAACAACTAAATAATATTTATTCTATGTATAAAGTTATATTATTCACTTAGCATCTTGGTGTAAATATGTTTCCTTAACTGATTCTGCCAGTACATTTAAAGTTTGTAAAGAACAGAGCTGTGAGTCAGGCGTGGTGGCCCAGGCCTGTAATCCCAGCACTCGGGAGGCTGACACAGGAGGATTGTTGTGAGTTCCAGACCAGCCTGAGCTACAAAGTGAGTTTAAGGCCAACCTGAACTGCATAATGAGACCCTGTCTCAAAAAGACAAAAAAAAAAAAAAAAAGAGCAGGGCTGTGATCATGTCATCTCTATATTTTCTAGTACTGTCACAGTGCTTGAGTCAAAATGGCATTAACAATAACTTTTGGAATAAGTAGATATGTAATTAACTAAAGTTTGATCAAATTCATAAAAAAGAACTGAAAAATTTTAACTTAAATTTAATTAACAAAAGTTACTTCAATTTGAGCTAAATGCCACAGGTATTTAATGTTTTAAATTAAAGCAGCTCATCCAGAACAGCGCTTACTGCAAGCCCTCAATTGATATTGATTGAGATCACCCTGTGAGAGGCCCGAGTTAGCTCAGCAGGCACAGAGAATCTCAATGTAAATCATGCTTCTAAATGAAAACCAAAACTGCAGTGAACCTGCTAGAGGCTAGTTCTCTTTAGAGAAGAGACTTGGGGCTAAGCTTCCAAGATACTTTTTTAGCCAGCGGCACAAGTGCCTGATCGGCAAACATCAAGGTCCTGAATTTGATTCCTGGCAAATAAATAAATAAAATAATATTTGAAAGACAGCTCAAGGTAAGAAAATCTGAAACATTTTAATTCTAAACATGTTTACCTGTCAGAATTTTACACAAAACTGTGAAACATTTGTATATGCTAAAACTAATAATAAAATCAATAGAAATACTATGTTACCTTGGATCAGTTGACTAAATCTATTCATGTATATTGAACAAAAGAGTTTTCTTTTTTTTTTAATATAGTAGGGATCAAATTCAGCATCTCACAAGTGCGGGGCAACTGCCACAACGCATAGTCCCACACTCATCCTTACATCCTTGTTGCTTCAAAGCCAAATCTTGGCCACCTGGCATGCTACAGTTCCCGTTTAGGAGAATGAGGGAAGAAGATTGTCAATCCTAGGCCAGCCTGGGCAAGATAGCCTCAGGAAAAGCAAAGCAAATGGAAGTAAATGAGACAAATTTAATACTAATTTTATCAAATATTTTCTCCATTATCTTGCTTGATTACAGCTATGTTAACTAGTTTTCATATCTTTTGGATGATTAGAATTGTATGAGTAGTTACTATAGTTTTAATATTTTATGGGTAAGAAATCTGTGATACAAGAAGTATAATTTCTCTAGGGCCATATGACTAGTAGAAAAATCAGTCTTTTTAAATTTCATGCAAAAGTAAAATTTAAAAATGCACTTAATGGGAAATAGTTGATGTTGTGTGCTGAAATTAGTAAATTTTATCTGCTTACCTAGTAATACTTTTGGTTTTAAGAATTGCATCTTAAAATTATTTATTAAATATTGTAATTTTCATGAATTTAATAAGATGTATGAAGTACTTTAGATTCCTTGTAAAAAAGTAACATGTAAAATGTGAAATATTTGTACCAAAATATTTACTTCAAGCAAAGAACTATGAGTAAAACTTTAAAGGGATACTTTCTGAATAAAAAGATAATGCATACCATAAATTAAAAAATGGTATAATTTATTGTAGTTTTTTAAGTCCTCACAATATCATACTCAGAGCATTATGATCCACTACTGAGGGTACCTGAAAGAGATTACAATCACCAACCAATGTTAATTTATAAAATGAAATTAATATCATGGTAGCAAAAATTCTTTAGATACAAAGCTCAAACCAAAGACACAGCATATATTTTACTTGCAAACCAAGATAAATTCAAACTAGACAACACTCACATATTGAAAGAAAGGTGGACAAAAATCTCAAAACTGAACAGAGTCATACTTATCTTGCTATAACGACAGAACCTTAAGGATTTTATATTCAATATCAGAAAATATTTAAATGATCCCAGCAGCTCTCTTCATCAAACTTTCAGAAATATGACAGTGGTCTTTTGTCTAAAATCTTAAAAATGAAGCCATTGTAGTAAGGCCTCTAACTAGTACTTGTTATAAGAGTTTCTTGTAAACCTCAAAATGTTAGTTCACAATTATGTTGCTTGTCTGAATGAGTACTAGTTCCCCAGAGAAGATGGAAAGTGGGCTCAGATTGGTGGTGAAATCTCTTAGCCTTTCTTTTTGTAAGGATGGTAAGATTGTAAGACAGATCAAATTTAATTTTATGTACTGTAATATATACTTGATAAACATTTCTAGAAAATTGAAAATAATTTTATTCTAAACATAAATATTTTAGGTATTTTAAGAAAATTTTCTAAGGACACAGCAATCTCATTTTACATGTAAATAATTCTACTAAGTCCTTATTACAGTGAGAAGTGATGTTAAAGAGCTCCAACAAGGTAAGAATTCAAATACATATGGTATGGGGCCAGGGAAAAGGCTCAGTAGAATAAGCGCTTCCCTGGCAAGTGCAAGGGCTCACATTCAATGCCCAGTTCTATTAAAAAAACAAAACAAAACAGAAAAACAAGTACATATGGTACATACATATATTAAAATCATATATACCCTTTATAAATCTGTCTAAAATACTTTTACATATGTGAGAAAATGTTTAATAAAAATTCAAGTAGATTTCATATGTTTTTCTTAGATATTTCAAATTTCATCTTCAGAATGAGCAGTCCACTTTATTACTGTAGCCCCCATTACTTTTCATAAAGGAAAAAAAAAGATGCACAAAGTTATTCGGAAGATGAAGACAATGACAAAGATGAACTGAGATACAAAATTAAGAGTCAAAGAGTTCATTCACAAACTTCCAAGCACTGCAGGATTCTTCATTTAGGCATCATTTCAATCCACATCTCAGCTAAATTATGAATTTTTACTAACTTGGGCATAGAAATTTCAGAATTCCAAAGGCTTAGGCAAGAAGATCCCTTGAGCCTGTTAATTTTAGAGGGTAAATTGTAAAGAACTTATTGCAAAATAGTGACTAGCATTCTAATGATAATAATCCATCTGTAACTTTCACATTTTCTAAGAAATGCATCAGTGTAAAAGGTTATGTTTGCTAATGTTTTAGCTATTAAGTACTTGAAAATTCATCATCAACCTGCTTAGGCAGGACACAGAGGCCAGGGTTCTACCCACCATGCAGGTTCCTCCCCTGGGACGTGCTGAGATGATGACACTGGGCGTGGTGGCACGCGCCTGTAATCCCAGTGCTTGTGTGGCAGAAAATGGGAGAATCGCTGGGAGGCAGATCTCCGTAGTGAGACCCTGTAGGGCCTTACTAAATTTTAAAAAAAGTCCTCTAAATCTTTTGGAAATGTTATATTAATCACTTTTTTTCTATTTGCATCATTTCTATGGGAAAATATAAATGTGTATTAATGCAGATTAATATCATCCAGAAAAAAATGTCACCCAGAATCAGAAAATATACCAGAAGTCTAGCTTTCAGCTCAGAAAGACTGATTCTTGATTTTCCTGGGGCCAGAGAGTGTATTGCTTCATTTTCAGAAATTGCTGAAGAAACCAGTACTTAAAACCAGGGTCAAAAATTTGTTCTATGAAAAATAGCAGTAAAGGATGCATGGGCCATTTTTGCTAGTCTTACTGGTAAATTTTCTCGTGCAAATGAGGTACACAGTCAGCCCATTTATTACGAGGTGACTTGGTTGCTTCAAATGACTCCCAGAGCAAAAAAAAAAGAAAAAGTACTTTGTGATTCAGATGTTTGACTCCTGCTTTGCTGACTCAAGCCTGGTGTCTCTCATCCACCAGGAGACACGCACTGGAGAAGACTTTCACGCCACAAAGCTTTGCTTAAATGCATTTTTCAAAATCATTCTCCCAAAGGATGACAAGGGTCAAAAAAGTATATCTATGTTCCTTTCCACGCTTATATTTTTTTACTAGTCTTCTGCCAATAAGCCTTTCTTGGAATATGTTAATACCATCATCTGCATTTTATATATTTTACTTAGAGATATTAAATATAAAAATTTACCTTAGTTCATGGAGACAAGTTCTTGTTCCTACCATACTCTTTTTGTATTTTGTTAACTTGTATCACATGTAATATATATTTTTAACATTTCAAATAAAAAAATTATATTGTAGAAAGAAAATATATACAAAGAAAATATGATATAAAGAAAGATCAGAGCCACGGAGATAGCTAAGTGGACTAAGGACCTGCTTGGACAAGCACAGGGATTGGGGTTTGATACCAGATACCATATGCCACACCAGGCCCACCTCCTGGGTTATGCTGGTGACACACAGAGCCCTACTCACTATAGGCATGGTGACCCATGTCTGTAATCCAGCATAGGAGAGGCTGAAAACAGGGGATCACTATGAGTCTGAGCTGGGTAGTGAAACCCTGTACCAAATATATAAAATTTAAAAAAAATGATCTAAAGGTCAACAATGACATGTGACACAGTTTCTGAAGATAAATAAGCTACTTTATACAAAATCTCATGAACTCTTCAATAACAGTTTTCCTTTTCTAGTTTATTTCTCTTTATACATGTTTCTCTTAAAAACAGTCCAAATTTTCCTTTTATTTGTATATATCCTGATATTTTACTTGATTTTATTGTTTCTTGTCCTATCCACATGATTTTTCTTAAATTTTTAATTAAACTACTGTTGCATTCAAATTATTTATTTTGACATCACTTTTGTAAACACTAAATTGTAATATAATGCCAAATTTTTTATCCCTAAATTAGAACCGATGTAATTGCACTATACCCAAAATTGCTTAACTGGGGAGGCCACTTGAGCCTCAAACATGGCAAAGCCTCGGGCACACCATAGGGGCTATCTTTACCTATTGCCATGGCTTGTTGTGAGCTAGGATTTTAGAGGGAGCTCATAACACAAAGGATAGAAAAGCTGTACAATGCTTATAGTACAACTGGACCACAAAATAAATCTTATTTCCTTTTCATCTGTCTATTGAAAATTAAACTTTAACCATAATTAATGAATTCTCAGAATCCCTCAGGAACTCAAACTGCATGCCTAGAGTTCCTGCTGGATCAGAATGAATGTGCACTGTTTCACATAAGCCCAACATTTGCATCAAGGATGGGAAATCCTCTGTAAGTTGGTGCTGCTTGGTATGTACAGTGTACACAGTGAAACCTTTGTCTGTAAGACCAGTCTTATCTGTGTCTTCAACATTTAGGATGAAATACAAGATGTCCAAAAAACTACCTTAGACTTAATTTGATATTTCTCCATTCACCAAGAAAATGTCTTCCTACCCTGTCCACTGCCACTTAAGAAGATGAGTGGGAACTGAAGAAAGAACAATTGCTGTTTTTCTGTCTAAGTCAATTATTAAATGATCCATTACAAGACTGCCTTTTGTTCTCTCATAGCAGGTGTTTCAGACTCAGATAACAAACCCTATGGCACTGTGTCTTTAATTTCAGCTAAACACTGTACTCTTACCCAGTTGGGCGGAAGGGAAGATATGGTAATTAACTGGTGACTCAGAAAAGACAAAGGACATATGTGAGTCATCCATGACCTAACTCGTAGCTGGCAATAGTCAACTATTTTAGCAGTTTTAAGAGAGCAGTTCACTAAAGGGTACTGTAGATATTGAAATGATAATTCAGCTACTAAAAGAAAATGTTGCTTATCTGTGTAAGTTACCAACATTTCTCAATTCATGGGGAGGCATCCAACCTTTCCATTTTAATTTTTATTTTATCACTACATGTTTATAGTACAGAATTATATTTCTTATGAGTTTGGTGCATGCATAAAACATGCATTTATTCTTTTCTACATTCTGTCCCCTCCCCCCCACACCTTCCCCTCTCTACCTCCTGATTCTCTTACCATTTGAGAGATATCTGTCTTCCTCCTTCCTATTAACAATCATTTATTTTGGGATTTTCACATGAAAGAAACCATGCAATATTCAAGCCTATATATCTGATGTATTTCCCTGAATAACAGTGTATCAAGTTACTCATATTCCTGACTTTCAATCTTTTACAAAGAGACCATCAAGATAAAATTTATTTCACTCCTCATGTAAGTAGTAAGACAAAAAGCTTCTTCACTGACAAAGAGTACCTAATTGGGCTGAGATATTGAATTGCTATTAAAAATTGCTCATTCATCTATATAAATATTGTATTTTAAAACTTAAAAGAGAATTACTTTAAAAATTGGAAAGTTCCTACAACATAATTGCAAGAAAACACATCTGGGTTACTTTATCATAACCTTTGGATAATATTTACCAGTATAAAAAAAAAAAGAACAAAATTTGTAAACTTTCACTGAAGTGGCAAAATACAAAGGGACATCCGTGGGCCGGGGAGATGGCTCAGTGGAATAAGCGCTTCCCTGGCAAGCGCAAGGGCCTGAGTTCAATCCCCGGTTCCGCAAAAAAAAAAAAAAAAAAAAAAACAAAGGGACATCCGTGGTTTGCATGTGGTTTGTCTCTAAATTATTCACAGACTAGAAGTTGGTCTTAGTATAACAATGTTGAAAAGTGGTAGACACCTTGAGAACTAGTGAAAAGTGATTAAACCATTTGGCTATTAGAAGTTATTGCATGGCATGAGCCTGCTGGTGCAGAGAGACCAAGGCTGGATCCTTCCTGTTCTCTGGCTCCCTAATGAGACATGTGCTCCCACTGACATGCACGCCCACCACAATGCTGAAGCCTGACATGAACCTCTTGTCCTAGTGATGGATGAGCCATGCAATGCACTTAGCCTCCCCATGCTTTCGACTAAATTCACTCTTTTCTTCTTAAGCTCCCAGAATTATGTGTTTTACTATAGCAACAGAAAATGGAATAAAAAGAAACATATTCTCTTCAGACAAAAATGGTAAAATTCATGCACAATCCAACTCTTTATAGCATATGAAAAGGAAAATAGCAAACCAAGACAGAAGAAGAAGAATGGTGAAGTATGGAATGATGTTTTTCATATTTCTTCTACAGAATTTATGATTTACCTTTATTCTTAAACCTCTAACATGTTTTATGATGATTTGACTTATTTTTTTCTTCAGAGTAATAAAATAGTTTAGAAAAGAAAATAACTCCTTTGATCTAAGGAAGTTAGAAACTCAAGGAACAAGATGTTATTGTTGATGGAAAAAATAAATGTGTGTATATATATATATATATATATATATATATATATATATATTAAGTATGACAAGGCTTAAGTGTAAAATATAGAAAATTTTAAAGTGGAGAAAGTTGATCACCCTCATATAGGGATGAATTGGCTTAATTAATGTCAAAGACAGCTCTATGGTGAATGAAATTTCTGAGTGAATTTTCAGCTTTTATGAAAAGAATCATACTGTACATGCTAAAATCAAAAATCAAATAATATGAGAATGTAGGAAATTTCTTCACTTTAGTCATCTTTTTTTGCTGTAAAGGTTTTTGTTGACTTGATAAATTACGTATGTCTACTTCTGCCCTTCCTTCTTCTGGACACTTTTACCCATGCCAGTCTCCTGAAGCATTTCCACTAATTTCATTGCTTTAAGGTCTCATGTTTAACTGTGGAGCATATTTTCACTTAGTTTTTATAAATCACCAGAGAGATGTTTACTGTCATGCAGATCTTCAGTTTTCCCAGAGCCATTCATTGAAAAGGCTGAGTTCCCATCAATTGATGGTTAGAATTCATTTCTTAGAAATCAGTTGTACCCTGAAGACCAAGGACTATAGAGTATTGGGGGCTGTGAATGCTGAGGGCTGGGCAGGCAAAAAGGAGGGGGCTGGGGGCAGGTGCAGCTGCCCTGAAGCAGATTTGTGAGCACATTGGTTGGGAAGGAAGGAAAAAGGATCTTGTGTCTAGTGAGAAAATTAATTTTTTTTGTAAGAGAGAACCATTAAGAATTTTAATAAAACAGAAGGAAACTAATGGACCTTCCAGGATTTATGGTGGTTGCTGTGGATGTGTTCTGTACAGAAAACCACACACAGGGAAGTGGACTTAATACTGTGTAGACAGACATGCACACACACACACACACACACACACACACACAAGCCAACATTGTTATTCATTTTGTAAAATATTAGTCTTTATTTTCATTTCCTATAAAATTTAAACATCATATACACATAAAAAAGGAATCAAGAATTAGGGAAAAATAACATTTTCCAAATAATTATACAAAGTGTCCTGTGTCTATGTATCCATATTAGTTTTGTACTTTTTTATGGTTCCAAACCAGATTACTTGTGATTCTATACTAATAAATTTTTTGACATAACCCTTTGCTCCTTATAATGAATATGATATATTTTGTTGAGGCTGTTCTTCAATAATTAAAATTGAAGTGAAAGTTTAAACAAAAATAATTTATCAAAAAAAATCAGTTGTAGGTATAGGGGAATATTTCTGTGCTGATTTCTATGGACCTATATATTTGTATTTATTGCAACACGTTACCCTTCTGATTATTATAGTCTTGTAATATATTTTGAAGTCAAGTATTGTAATATCTCTTGTTTTTTTTTTCTTTTTGCTCAATATTTGGCACAAATATTTAATTGACTATTTGGAGACATTTTGTGGTTTCAAAAACACAAACAGATATAACAAAATAAATTTATAATAGAATGGATATAATCATCTAGGACTTGTGAGATGGCTCAGTGGAATAATTGCTTCCTTGGCAAGAGCAAGGTCCTGAGTTCAAACCCAGGCTCTGCCAAAAACAAAACAAAACAGAAAAAACAATATAATCACTACATCAATAGAAAAGATACTGAATATATAGACTGCTTTCTGTAGTATGGACATTTTAAGAATATTGACATTTTTCAATCTATGAATACCTGCCATCTTTCTCTTTCTTTTTTTAAATTCATTTCTCATTTGATAAATTAATACACTGAAAACTGTTTTCATACTGTTTTGGTATTGTACAAGGTGCATACATGATATACTTACAGACATTATTATAGCAGATGTCGCTTATCGGTAAATTTTAGCTGTTTACTTATCTTATTATTTATACCTGAATTATATCAAAAATTCAATAATTATTTTCCTAGCGGATGACCATAGTACTAGAAACCGACATAATATCCTGTCCAACCACCATTAGTGCAAATCTTCCTCTCATAGGATTATGTAGAAGCACAGTGTTATCTATCATAACTGTACTGTCTATACACTGACATCATGATTTTTTCTTTCTATACCCCTTCCTTTGTCTACACAAGTCAAAGGTGGGCACTCCATTGTCATTCAACTAACTTAGGTGCTTGAATTCGAAACCAAAATCCAACACAGTCCATCAACAATTTTTCAACAACAATAGTGAGTTATTCAAAGAAGTTGTCGACCATAGCCATTTACAGCTCAGCTTAATATTATGGCCCCACAATGTATACTTTATTTTTATACTTTTCTGCTGGGTGGTTAAGACCTACATAGAGCGAGACATGTACTTTATGTTTCTTATGCAGTCAGTGAAGTCCCCTTGGGATTTATCTTGTAGTCCCGTACATTATTCTGAAGATCCTTTGTCTGTGTCATCCATGTGGATGAGTCACGGCCAATACTTGACCAGTTTGCCCTCTGTGAGAGCCTGAGAAAAGTTTTCTCTCCATGTGACCCTCCCCAGGCACACTATAGAACTTCAATCTCTTTCCTCTGTGGCTCCATAATCTCCTTGTTCAGAAAATTTGGAGCTCAACTGAGTTTCATGATGTTGCAGTACAGGTTCTCCTATGATCTGAGTCTTCGCTGACCTTGAAAGGCTAGAGCCAAAATGTTGGCTGGCCTTGTGGCTCTTCTATTTCTCCAACTCTGACTTGTGATCTTAGGTTGTTAACCATCCAGAAGAAAAGCTGATTAGTACCCTCCAGCATATGCCATCCACTTTGCCTTATCTCACTCAATTGATTTTAGTTGTACGTTTCCTTTTCTATTTCTGATTTTCGCTTGTTATACTAGGGAGACTATTTACACATGTGTGTCTGATTTATTTCACTTATGAGTATATGTTCAAGTGGCATTCACTTCACTATAAATGCTTCAAACTTATCCTTCTTACAATAGCACTGCGGAAAATGAAATACCTTAGGATTCACTCAACCAAGGAAGTCAAAGATCTTTTCATGGAAAATTACAATACCCTAAGAAAAGAGATTATAGAAGATTTCAGAATGGAAAGATATTCCATGCTTCTGGATAGGAAGAACCAACATCGTGAAGATGGCCATACTCCCAAAATTGCTGTACAGATTTAATGCAATCCCTTTCAAACTGCCACCAACATACCTCCCAGACATAGAGAAATTCACCCTAAAATTTATTTGGAACCACAAACTACCTAGAATAAGGAAGGCAATGTTGGCCAATAAAGACAAGGCAGGAGGCATCATAATTCCTGATTTGAAATTATACTACAAAGCCACTGTGATAAAAATCAACATGGTATTGGCAACAAAATAGACCTGAGGATCAGTGGAATAGATTAGAAGATGCAGAGGCATCTATGAAAACACTCAGCCATCTTTTCTTCGACAAAGGGGCTATATGATCTCACTGGAAGAAAGATAGTCTCTTTAACAAATGGTGCTGGAAAACATGGCTTTCTAAATGCCGAAAGCTAAAACTTGACCCAGCTCTATCACCATGCACTATGTTAAAGTCAAAATGGATTAAAGATCTAAACATTAAAACAGAAACACTCAATCTCCTGGAAGAGAAAGTAAGAGGAACTCTTGAAGACATAGGGGTAGGTAAACAGTTCATGAACAAACATATATTCGCATGGGAAGCACTTGAAAGAATCAACAACTGGGATCAACTCTTCTTAAGGAGCTTCTGCATGTCAAAAGAAATTGTCAACAGAGTAAAAAGACAAGCCACAAACTTTGAAAAAATCCTAACTAATAAGCAGTCAGACAGAGGACTACTGTCTAGAATATATTAAGAATTAAGATATAGCAGAGCCCTGAAATTTAAAGACCCAATTCAGAAATGGGCATCTGAGATAAATACACACTTCTCAGTGGATGAAATTCAAGAAGCGAATAAGTATATGAAAAAATGTTCCACATCGCTAGTCATT
This sequence comes from Ctenomys sociabilis, assembly GCA_004027165.1. Taxonomy (NCBI): domain Eukaryota; kingdom Metazoa; phylum Chordata; class Mammalia; order Rodentia; family Ctenomyidae; genus Ctenomys; species Ctenomys sociabilis. The sequence continues at coordinate 4,397 of PVKA01038244.1, read as the reverse complement.
CATGAAATGCAAATAAAAACAACACTGAGATACCATCTCACTCCAGAAAGAATGGCTATCATAAGGAAATCAACCAACAGCAGATGTTGGAAAGGTTGTGGAGAAAAGGGAACATTTCTCCACAGCTGGTGGGAATGTAGACTGGTACAACCATTGTGGAGGTCAGTGTGGAGACTCTGCAAAACAGTAGGACTAGAAATCCCATTCAAGCCGGCTATCCCCCTACCGGGAATTTTCCCAAAGGATCTGAAAACATTGTATCACAGTGATATATGTGTACCTATGTTTATAGCAGTACAATGTGTGATAGCAAAATCTTGGAAACAACCAAGATGTCCATCACATGAGGAATGGTTGAAAAAGATGTGGTATTTTTATATAATGGAGCATCTTTCTCTTTCTTCATGTCATCCTCAGTGTTTCCTTCATCATTTTACAGTTTTTATTCACTTCATTTAAATTTATTTTGAGGTATTTTGGGATAGCCATTATAAATAAGATAGATCTATTGATTTCCATCTCAGGCAATTAGCTACTGACATGCAGCCAATCTACTGATTTCTGTGTGTTGATTTTCTATCTTGCAACTTTACTGAGCTCATTGATTAGTTATAGTAGCCATGTGGTGGAATAATTGGGATTTTCTGTATATACAATCCTGTCAGCTGGGTATAGTTGTGCATCTTAGTAATCCTACCACTTGGAGACACACGTAGGAGTTCAAGACCAACATGGGCTGCTAGTGTATTCAACGCCAACCTGAAGTGCACCAGAACACACTATCTGAAGCAAAGTTCACATACAAACAAGGGCAATTCTATTTTATTTTCCTAGTTTGGCTACCATTGAGTTTACTGTTCTTGCCTGATCCTGTGTGTTGAAACCACCAGTATTATTTTGAATAAACGTGGTAAGAACTGACATGTTTGGCTTTAAATTCTGAGGAATCCCTAGTCCCCATACCTTTACTAATTTTGGTATCAATTGTCCTTTTTATGGTAGTAATCATAACAATTTTGAGATTATATTTTCATGTGACTTTGATTCATAGTTCCCTAATTAGTATAGACATTTAACACTTTTTCATACTGCTTCTTGAAATGTATGTTTTCCTTCCAAAAGCAAGCTTGCAAAATGTGAGTTCTACTGACCACTTCTAACAAAACTATTTGTTGATCATTCATTACATTAATTTTTCACTAATATTTTCTCCTAGTTTGGCTACTTTTCTGTTTTATTTTGTGGTTGTGCCCATATTTTTTAAAGTTTTTATTTAGCTTTATGAATTGAATTTTTTGCAGTGTGTTTGTAGCTATATCTATTCCTACACACAATATCACAGCATTTCTCTGTGTTTTCATCTACAAGTGTGTTATCTTTGGCTCTTCCTTTCATTTTGAAATGATTTTCATAATTTTGAAATTTTCTTTAAGTTTATGTCAGTATCAGGTTTTCAAAACACTAAATATTAAAGAGATGGGGCTTTCCCTCCAAATGTATTTTCCTCCAAATGATATGTATTATCCTTCTCCAAAATTATTTAACAAAAGTAAGTTGGGTTTGTATGTGTGCTCCCTTTTGTCCATTAGTCTATGTGTGTTTATGACAGTATATTATTGTTTTGATTCTTAGCTGTAGATTTTGGAATAAAGATTTGTTATCCTTGCAGCTTTGTTCTTTTCCCCAAAATTGAATTTTTATGTGTTATTTGTCCTTCTATGGCACATACAAATTTTAAGGTCACTTGTCCTATTTCTGAGAAAAAAGTCTTTGAAATTTTGGTAAGAATTGAACTGAACTATAGATTTTTTGATTTTCTTTCTTTTTTTTTTTTTTTTTTGTAGTATTAGGGATTGAACTCAAGCCCTTGTGTTTGCCAGCGAAGGATTTATTCCACTGAGCCATCTCCCCAGCCCAGATTTTTTTTGGTTTTCATTGTCATTCTAACAATATCCTTCCAATTCATGAACACAGGATATTATTCATTCATTTCTGTCATCTTCAACTTATTTCACTCATTTTTAAAATACATTTTAGTGTACAAGTCTTTTATCGGTGGACAGGTACTATAAAAGTAAGGTTGTTTTCTTGCTTTTTCTCTTTTGATGCTTCATTAGTACTGTAAAAAATACAACCGATCTTTGCTAAATTTATGTCTTTTCCAGTGTTCAATTCATTGACTGATTAATTCTGAGATTTTGTGTGTTGGTGTGATAATCTTTCTCAGCCTGGGTGTGTGTGTGTGTTGTGTGTGCTTATGTTTATTGTAGGAAAATGTGATTTTCAGTCTATCAATAGGGATACTTTTAAGTTTTCTTTTCCACTTTGGTAGCTACTTTTTATTGTTTTGCTATCTAGTTGTTCCTACTCATATCTTCTGCTTTATGTTGTCACTAGTGAGTTATAGAATTTTAATAGATTTTTATCGTTTGTGCTACAGTCATCAGTCATTTATACACCACCATTACAGCTCATTTGAATATTCTTAACTATACGTTTGTTGATAACTTTAAAATAATTTTGTGGTGTATTGTCTACCTCAGTGAACACTAAAGTCCTGGAAATTGAAAGCTGTGGAGGACGTATGACTGCACTGAGAACCACTGAGGTCCTCAGATGTGTGTGGAAATCCTGGACTACATAACTGCAATGAAGAGCCTTGTCCTTCTTTGTTCCCAGGCATCTTGAGGAATCCTGACTATGCTTTTCTCCCAACCAATCTGTGTAGGGTGAAACTAAAGCCTCTCACTCGATGAGTACCCCAAAGCATTCTAGAACCTGGCTATTTATCATGATTGCCTTCTCCCTGTAAAGGAGACGTAGGAGTCACTGAGCACCCTGAAGCTGATTAAAAATGCTGAGCTGGCAATGGGACGTTGTTGTCAAAATTATGCTCCTTACCTTTCTTGTGCTATTGTTTGAGGATCATCTCTGATCCTCACTGTGTGCTCCAACTTTATATGTGCACTCCTGAGCTCTCTCAAAATTATTATCATTTTAAAAAGATTGCCAAACTATTGGTCTTCATAAGGGAAGGAATGGTGCAATCCACTAATTCACCATCTTGCTGATTTCAAGCCTCCATAAAGCTTCTTGTAAGTATCACATATTTTCCTTCCTTGTATCTCAGTTGATCATATTGATTCATACTTTCTGAGTGGATGATTATCTTAAATTACTCTATGTACTTTTCTTAATTGCATAGTTTTCACAGAACCATCACACAATGCTTTGCCTTTGGTGAATTGGAAGGTATTGATAAAAATATTTTTAATGAATCATCTATTTTAACAGAACACTGGTCAAATATCACCCATAGGAAAATGTTAATATATTTAATTGTACTAGTCACATTCTTTCTATCCAGCTCTTATTGATTACTCCTAAAGAACTTTGACAGTAAGTATGTCTAAAATAAACATTCACTGGGCAGAATTCTGGTATGTAATATTATCTACAAATAGCCTAAAACATAAATTAGTGTCTTCATTTCAGTGGTAAGAAAGCAGAAACTAAGACAGTTTTAAGTGAGATGAAAGCGCTGGTCGAATAGCTCAGTGGTTTAAAGTGCCTACAAGCAGGCGCAGAAGCAGGGGGTTTGATTTCAGGGCCTGCCGTGCTGGACCCACACCCGGGGAACGATGAGATGGTGATTGAGACTGGGCGTGGTGTCAAGCGCCTGTAATTCCAGCTCTTCGGAGGGTGCAAACAGGCAGCTCACTACAAGTTCTGTCTAGTAGTCAAACTATGAACACCCTGTAGACCCTTCCCTACAATACAGAAAAAAAAATTACTTAAGGTGAAGTTGAGACTTCAAACTTACTAGAACATTTCACAGGTTGAGAATATTCCCTGAGAATCTGACTGTAAACTTATCTTCTTTTCTTTTACTCAGCTTCTAACACTTTTCAGTGTAGAAGAGTTGGGTTATTTCATATTGTAAAACATTTGGATGTATTAATGTATTTTTTCTCATGGAAACCTACATTTTCCAATTTTAAAGAGCATGATGATAATGAAGAACAGAAAGCAGAGGGTTAGGTAGTATTTTTTAAGATCTAAAGTATGTGTAAAATCTTGAGCCATGTTGCTTGGGTCTACTTTGTCTATGATACTTTTTAGGAAAGTGACCATGAAAATATTAATAATTTTCTCCATGGTCTAATTTCTTTTTTCTTTTTTTTTTTTTTTTGTATAAGTATGAAGAATTTATTTTTAGAAAATGTACTATAAACCTTATAAATTCAATTTTATGCTTTCTAAATCACTTTATTAGTACACATTCATGTTACATAATGCATAAATTCTTTGAGTGGAGTTAGTCGTGCACAGAATACATTTTCCTTCTTACTTTCATTCCATCTTGCATCTGTTCCTCAAAGTCTTGATTCTCCTCA
>PVKA01038243.1:0-20395 GCA_004027165.1 Ctenomys sociabilis | reverse complement strand
CACACACACTCACATGCATGTCCTCATTGTTTTTCTTTTCCCCCAGCATCTTATCATTTTATTTTTAACATCTTATTATTTTAAAGCACATAGTTTGCAGTGCCAGCTATGTTCACAATGCTGTGACCCTGCACTCTTTAGGTTTCTGCTGCTTTTCAAAGGCGGAGAGGAGAGGACCCCTTATGTCAAGGGGAAGAGCAGCCGCGCCTTCCTTGACCCAATTGCAGAGAGCTTTCTAACAAAAGCCTCATTTCGGATCTTCACACAGTGCCCAGATGCGCCCAGCTTGGGCGCTGGCTCTTACTGCTTTCTTCTGCCCCCTCCGGAGCTCAATGAGAGGCCGCAGTGAATCCCGGGCCTGTCCACGAATATGCATGCTCCTTTCTGACCTTGACAGGGTGGCATCGATTTGTTCCCTTCCATTTTAGTGAATATTTTAAGCCATCGACTTGGATTTTAAATATCAGAGACTTATTTTTGTCTTGCATAAAACTTCACTGAATTAATGTTGCAAGCACTAAATGATTCCACTCGAAGTACTTGTTGACTATGCCTTCCTGAAACAATTTTAATTGTTTATCTGGGGTATATTTGGCTCCTCTGAGTCTAGCAGTTACCTGACTTAGAATATTTGGAATTTTGGCTGTATCCTTAACCACTGGACCTCTGCAAAAAAGGGGAGTAATTTAGTAGTAATTCAATTCGTACCGGATTATCTTTCAACGAATGCAGCAGATAAATTGGGAGGAAAGCTAGAGGCCATAACTTGCATTTTAATTAATCCAGAGTAGTAGGAAAACATTGGATTGGAAATGTGTTCGCTATTGTTTGCTGTGTGATTAAGTAGGGCTAAGCAACTGGGCTAAGCAACTACACATTTGTTTTTTCTTAAAACTCACAAGCGTCTTATGAGAGAAAAGCTGTTACTATTCTATTTTTAGAAGGATGAGGAAGCTAAGAGAAGTCAAACAACTCACTGCAAGAATTTCACTCTGTGGGTGAATTAACTGTAAAGTGTTTAAAGCAGTGGTGGACAAGAGCTGCACAGGTAAGTTATCGTCCCAATTATGTGGTTTAATGAAACTGGGTTTCATTTTCTTTAGCTAAACAATAGGTATAGGTAAATAAAATGAATGGACAAGCATTGGACCATATCCACCATTCCTGATTTGTTAATGCCTTGGAGATGTGCTCCTTTAGAACCATCTGGGGGCCGACCTATGCTTTACCAACATCTGACCTCACTTTCTTAGAACCTTATCCCAGTTGGAGAGCATAGAAACTCAACCCTTCTTTCTTTTCCTCCTTTCCAGACTGGACCTACATTTTGATCAGAAGTCTCTCCCAAACGATTCTACTCCCTTTGTCTTTACATGTGATCTTCTCTTGGCATCTACTCTGAAACTGGAACAGATACACCTTCTACCCTGAGGAGAGTGAAATATTCCAAAGAATCCAGAAATTCCAATGTTCGCTGAAGAATGTCTTCCTAGTTTATGAATGTTAAATCTCAGGTATCTGAACTGCCACTTCCCAAATGGATATGGATGATAAACACAAAGTAAGAGCATTCTTGACTGTATGGTGCTTTCAGCATTATACATATTTTCCACAAATGAAATGATTGATAAAAGAATTCTTCATGCTTGAAAATATTGGGAGACCTTGAGCTGGATATGAAGGAGCTACAGATCAGCGCTAACTGTGTCTGTCTCCAGTAGCAGAGGGACCTGAGTCTGAGTCTGAGTCCGAGTCCCAGTCCTTACTCTACTTCTCGCTAACTGTATGAGTTCAGGCAAGTTGAACAACCTCTCCACATCTTTGTGTCCTCATGTTTTTTTTTTTTCCTTTTTTGGTGCAAGATCTCTCATTCATAGTGATCTTCCTGCTTTTGCCTCCCACATGCTGGGATTACAGGCACGCACCACCACGTCCGGATTGCATCGCCGGCTCAGCGCACCCGAAGGCGGGGCCAGCGCGGCATGTGGAACCAGGAATCGAACCCTGGCCCCTGAGCTTACCTAAGCAAGTTCTTAGTCCACTGAGCTATACCTTGGGCCCTTGTTTCCTCATGTCTGAAACGGAAATACTAAAGACTTCCTTAGAGGACAGATGTGAAGAATAATGAGAAAGATGGACATAAACTTACGTTCCCTTCTCAGAGTAAGTACACAGTGAATGTTCACCAGAGTTGTTACTGTTATTCGTTATTAGCTCCCTCTTACATATGCATTTTCACATATAACTCAGAGGTCGTTTGTAGTGTGTTTCATGGTCTTTGACTCTGACTTTATCAACAAGGGAGATCGTGCATCTGTTTTCTCTAAATTACATGGTTCATTCTTCTATGGAAATTGCATCCTGTATTTAATAGATTGCTAAACCTGAGCGCAGACCTTTATCACCAACTGGATTTTCACTGAATCATGTGGAATGGTCATTCCCTCAGTGTCTTTTCCTCTATGTAATATCCTTTCACAGCTGATTTGTTTTTAAAGTTCAGTCTAGTGCCATGGAAGGAAGATGAAGAATTGAGAAAATCTGTCATCCATACAGCTAGATGACTATTTCAGGCAGATTTAATGATGTGAGTATTGAGGATAGGTAAGTTTTGTGAGCCTATAAATAATAATGTATTGCAATGCAGATTTTTCAGTTGACAGTAGAAGTTCTTATGAGGTAGTTCATTAGTAATACCCGTGCCAGAACAGCTGATTGAGTAACACATCTGCCTGACTACTCAAAAGCCTGGATTGAGGAGAGGCAATTATCTGGGCTATTGCTATCTGAAGACAACAAAACATACAACTCCAGTGACTTAAATAGTTTATTTTTTTCATAGAAAATGAAATCAGGAAAAGTTCTTTGCTTGTGTTGCCCTTATCAGCCCAACAGTGTCTACATTTATGTGTTGGAGACTATCGTTTCCTTTCTTACCTTGTCCCCAAACGGTCATAGGAATTCTAACCATCATGTCACAGTCAAGGCCAAGAAGAAAGAAGAAGTGGTAGGGGACACATATTACCAACAGATCTCCTGCCAACAGCAATGTGAGCTGACACTGGGCTTAAATCCCTGGGGCTTCGATGGTGCCATGTGTCCCTCACCTAGTTGCAAAGAAAACTGGGGACTCAGGCACTGAGCTGGGCACCTTGCTATCCAGGGCAGGATGAGGGTTCTCTTAGTAAGCAAAAGTGGAGAAAGTATCTCAGGAAAGCATCCAACACCGTGTGCTCTCAGAGGCAAGCCCAGGAATACAATTGGTATTTATGACCAGGATCCACTTTCTTTCTTTCTTTCTTTTTTTTTTTATCATGGAAAGAATGAGAGGAATACTGAACGTTGTAGTAATCATATTAGAGATAAAAACACATTGCAACAGGCTTCAAAGAGAAGCCTACAAAATTTTCTCTCTTTAAGCTTCTACTATATTACAGTGTATTATTTTGTTGTTGTTTTGGTTTTTCTTGGTACCAGGGACTGAAGAGGACCTTGTGCTTGCCAGGCAGGTACTTATGATACTGAGTTATCTCTCCAGCCCTTAAAGTGTATTTGTGATAAAAGTTACAAATCACATTTTTAGTCATGAAGACATCTTTGGTAAAATCATGTAATAGTAATATGGTTTACCTAAAATTACAAAATGATTTTGGCCCTAGCCTTTCAAGGTCAGCGAAGACTCTGGACATAGGAGAACCTGTACTGCAACATCATGAAACTCAGTTGAGCTCCAAATTTTCTGAATAAGGAGATTATGGAGCCACAGAGGAAAGAGATTGAAGTTCTATAGTGTGCCCGGGGAGAGTCACATGAAGAGAAAACTTTCTGTCAAGCTCTCACAGAGAGCAAACTGGTCAAGCATTGGCCGTGACTCATCCACATGGATGACACAGACAAAGGATCTACAGAATAATGTACAAGACTACAAGATAAACCCTGAGGGGACTTCACTAACCACATAAGAAACATAAAGTTCATGTGTTGGTATGTAAGTCTTGCTCTATCTAGGTCTTAACCATCCAGCAGAAAAGTGTAAAAATGAAGTATTCATCAAGGGGCCATAATATTAAGCTTAGCTGTAAATGGCTGTGGTCGACAACTTCTTTGGATAATTCACTATTCTTGTGGAATGCTGTACTGTGTTGGATTGTGTCATCGAGTTCAGGCACCTAAATTAGTTGAATGACAATGGAATGCCCACCTTTGACAGGTGTAGACGAAGGGGTATAGAAAGGAAGAATCATGATATGTGTGTATAGACAGTACAGCTGGGATAGATAACGCTGTGCTTCTACATAATTCTATGAGGCAAGATTTGCACTAATGATGGTTGGACAGGATATTATGTTGGCTTCTAGTACTATGGACAACCACTAGGAAAATAACAAGGTAAAAAGTATTAATTATTGAATCTCTTATGTAATTCAGGTATAAAAAATAAGATACGCAAACAGCTACACTCTCTTTATTTAATGATAAGAGACATATGGTATAATAATGTCTGTAAGTATAATATTATGTATGCACCTTATAGGATACCAAAACATTATGAAAACAGTTTGCAATGTATTAATTTATCAAATCCATCTTGTCAAGCTATCTTAAAAATGTCTCATTGATATTTGTATTTCAATAAAGCAAAAATAAAAAAATAAAGATATTCAATTAAAAAAATAAAATCATATCAAGATACACAAAAAAAATAAAATTACAAAATGTAGCAAAGAGTCTTATGACATTTCTTTATTTCTGTGAAGCAGTGTTTTATATGTAGGGGAGGAGCTGATACTGGAATCTGTTTGTGAGGAAGGTTTAATTCCCTCAACTTTGTTGTCCCTAAAGTCACAAAGTTTTAAAAAAAGATTCAAACGACATAAGGTGCTTAGCCAGAATATAAATAGATGTTATAGTCCTGAGGTGTGCAATATAAAATGGGCCAGGCCTCAGGAGCTGCACAGGAAGATGCTTGCAGCATGAACTTTTGGACCCCTGATTCTGCAAAATTGTCCATCTCCAGAACTAGGCAAAACTGTGAAAGCTGAACAAATATCTGCCTGAGCTATTTCCCAAATATATGGCATTTAATGGCTTTTATCAGAAATTACAATGTAAATGTTAGATTTGCATTACATTTACATTTTTTCCATAATTGTATTGAGAAACAAATAGCAATGTGACAACTTTAAATAAAATTAGTAGGACAGCTTCAATGATCAATACATCGCATATTGTTCTCTTAGTGGTTATTCGTTGTACAAGATGCAGACATGGTATTCTGTTTACAAACACTATTAGAGCAGATCCCTCTATCCACTGAACCAAGAGAACATAGCTGCACATCTATCTTAACTATTTTGAATATACAGACACAAAATGGTGGTTCATTTGCTACATTTACATTTTAAATAGTGCTTAAAGTTAATTTTGTTCACATCAAAGGTAAGATTAAAAACTATTTGACTAGTGCCACATATTTACATTACTTTTATCATTCTCTTCTTCCCTAATTTCTTTAGTATCTTTGTACTTTAAAAATCAGTGCTACTTTCAGATTATGTTCTTCATGGAAAATTTGAAAGCTACATGAGACTAAAAAAAGAACATTTCAAGTTATTTAAGAGCTTTATATACATTTATTTGTTTCAACCTGAATGACCCCTTGGCCTAGCACTCCAGAGGGATTTACATGTGTGGCTGGCTGGTCACAGTCTCTGTAGGCCTTGAAACAAGTGAGATCCTGCTGCAGTTTCGCCTTGCTGCACACAGAGATCAAATGGAGCTGGGACAGACTGTCCCAACTATGATACTCTAGATCAGCCAGGCCCAGCCAGACCAGTAACAAACCACAGGCCACCACAGGCTACTGCACGAACTAACCACTAAAGTCCCGCAGAGATCAACCAAGCCTTGTTCCTAGGAGAGCAACTTCCCTTTATCTCTTCTTTTTATAACTAAGGAATACAGAACAAGTATCTAACAAATTTATATTGAGAAATTTGACAGAAAATATTTAAGTGGAAATATTTTTCTCATATTTTGTCTCTCCTTCACCTCTCCCCTCCCTCCCTTGCTCCATCCATCCTTTCTTCTCTCTCTCCCTCTTTCCCTCCCTCCCTCCTTCTCTCCCCCTTTCATTCTTTCCTTCCTTCCTCTCTTCTTCCTTCTCTGCCTCCCCCCAAACAAAATAAAGATCTAAAGGAAAACAAGCAGAAGTGTCACAGTCATCACCAGAGCTTGCAGCTGAGAAGGTCAAACCTCAGTTGCACAGACACCAGACCATACACCCACCTGGAGAGTGTGCAGTGCTACAGCTGTGGCAGGGGAACCCCCTCTTGTGAGGCTGAGCGAAGCCACACAAGAAGCTGGCCAGAGCAGATATCTTCCATGTCGTGGGAAGTCCAGCGGAGCCCCAGGAACCCACAGGAGCACCCTGCGGGAGAGTGAAGCCTAACCTGCAGGAAAGGCCTCCCTCGGCCTGGCCTGGCGTGAGCTGCCGCGGCTTTGGATAGATCACCACAAGGAGAGACCCAAGTTTGGGACATCCAATGGAGAATCTGGGACCACTTTCATTTAAGACAGTCTTTTTATTTCAGGATTCTGCTGCCACTCGTTTTAAAACATTGTTCTCTGGGTTTTGCTTCCTTTTTATGTCTCCGGCTGCTTTTCTGCAGAGGAGGCCAATATTTTCCTCCCTGGATGACCACATTCTTCTCACATGAAATTTATTCTCAGTAGGCGGCCAGCATGATCTATCCAGCATTTTTCTTGGTTATTAGTTTATTTATGTTTGATGATTTGGTTGATGTTATTTAAAAACCCTTTGGGGCTTACTAACTTCCCCTCATACATATTCCAGGCAGAGATATTTAAATTACCTCTTATTATATGCAGACCCACATGATTTACATGGCTTTTCAAAGTACCCATTCATGAGCTGCAAGCTGGTCGTCCCATTGTGTTGGCTTCCAGGCCCCACAGGAGGGAATTCAGAGATAGGCTCATGATGTGGATGGAAAGGACTCCCTGGCTGTGTGGGGTGGTTGGGCCTTTCCGTGGTTGGGGTGTCTACACTGCGAGGTGTGAACCGCTGGCCCTCGCGCAGCCAGGACACACTCACTGGCAGCAGACTGAAAGTCCTGCAAAGCTGCCACGTGGCTGGTAATGAGCGGGCATCTCCCAGGACCCCAAAATCCCCTTGCTGGACTTCCTGTCCTCTCAGGGCTCCTGTGCTTTCCCCATGCCACAGCTGCAGGGTTAAGCCTGGCATCTCTGCGGCCCTGACAGGTGGCATCTGGTGCCATCTTGGCTGTAAATGTTCCTAATATCCCTCCTTGGTCGGCTTTTTTGAGGTTCCTCAGGGAATCCCAGAACGCGCGATGGTGTTTTAAACAGCGGCTCACATCTGCCCAGAACGGCTTGCCTCAGTTATTCACCACTTTCAGCCAACTTGTCCTATATGTATCGCCATCGCCTCCATTCCACAGGAGGAACCGAAACCCAGATTTAAGTGGGGCGTCCAAGATCATACCACTTATGAACTCGGACTCCAGAAGCTATGCTCTTTTCTGAATCTCGGCATGGCTCTGACCTTCCGTGAAAGCCTAGAAGAGGTCAAAGTGGATCAAGATCCTTCCATCTAGAGTACTGCGCAAAGCACTGTGGGTGAGGCAGGAGGAAGGGGCCCTCGTAGTTCTTTCTGTAGTAATTCAGTCAACCTTTCCACGGTTCCTCTGAACATCATGAGAGCCCACAACCCCTTCCTATGTCGAAGAGGGCATTTAACGGGCACACACCAGAGGAAAGGTCGGGTGCGCAGGACTGACCTACCAGTGTTCATGGGTGGTCAAAAAGGCAATTTCTCTTGGGTTAATTTTAAGACTTGAAAGGTGGAAAATGACTCCTTTTTTTTGTCTTTTTGAGACAGGGTCTCATTATGCAGTTCAGGCTGGCCTTAAACTGACTTTGTAGTCCAGGCTGGCCTCAAACTTGCAGCAATCTTCCTGCCTCAGCCTCCCAAGGGCTGAGAATACAGGCGTGTGCCACCAACCCCAGAGGAAAGTGACTTTATGATACACAAAGTTCTGATTTCCAAATAGAAATGGCGCTTTGTAATAATTTTGAATAAATATGAATATAAAATAGATAAACTTGAATTCTAGCCAAATGATTCTGATTATAAAATATTTTCCCCTTTGCAAGTCATGTCAATACCCTGAATTTGAGGATGAGACAGAGGTGTCTATTTCCAGAAAAAAAAAATCATCTCTCACAAAAAGTAGCAAAGCTCATTTAAGGTAAATAAGATTGGCTCCCACGATAAATTTTTGTGGTATTCATGCATGGGATCCTGTAAGCAGGCTGTTGCCCAAAAGTAAACCGTGTTTTATTTAATGTTAAATTTTATTTAAGTGTAGTTGTCAGGAAGGTAATTAGTGTGATATAAGGGCCCTTGAGACATGGACAGAATTCATGCTCCCCAGGCTGGGCGACAGGTAAAAGTGCTTTTTATTATAAATTGATGAGAAACTGTCATGACACTTGCAAAGTGGAGACCCAGAAGCCAGAATAATCTGTTTCTTCCTTGGGAGAAGAACTCACTGCTGCTGCTCACTCTTATGCAGTTTCTTTTAACTGTCTGTGCTTGGTGGACCTATGAGAAGCTCATTCAGCCTCTCTTGTGCCTTTATGTTTCATATTGTACTTCTGGTACAACTCGTGTATTATTTTTCAAAGAAAAATGCCCATATAAGATGACATCTTAAATAGAATGAAGATTTAGGAGACAAAACACTCAGCTAGGCTGGGGAGTCTATATAACTTTAACTTCAAGGAGGCTAGGCTATGGAGTCTACTTATAAAGCCTGGATCTAGTGCAGAGTAGTGGCAACTCTTTGTGCCTCAGTTTACCTATCTGCCCATAGCAATGATCGTGTTTGTATCATCTGGGTATAAACAGACATTGTGAAATGCACACCATGAAACATATGTGTGTTGCTTAGATTATTGTACACAATAAAATTTGCATTTCTTATTATAATATCTGACAAATTTCATAAGAATGTGTTAGAAAGAAATCTTAAAATAAGAATTTAATGTACCTGCTACCTTTCAAAAGTGTGTTTAGTATAGGATCTACAGGGCCTCACTATACAAATAGGACTTGTAGTGATCCTCCTGTTTTCAGCCTCCCAAGCGCTAGGATTACATGTACGTGCCACCATACTGAGTCTCAATTGCCACCTCAGTGTGCCCATGGGGTGAAATGAGGGTTCCAGCACATGTATCTGTTACTTTGATCTTATTTTTTTCCAGGAAAGATAGCTTATTTAAGGTTTTATCAGATTTTCATCTAGAAACCTTAATTGAAGCGTGAGGCATTAACTGATTCTTATAATTTGAGCTTATTTAACCTTAGAATTTTGGAAAACAGAGGTGGTTGTTTTATTTGATCTTTCATTTTCTTCCTGTAGAGTAAATTACAGCATAGGTCCAAGGGAATCTTCACTGTTACAGTGAGAAAGCTACCATTTGGCTCTAAACTCCATCACTAAAATTAGTTTCCCTTACAGGGCACATTTCAGATGTGAAATACTTGCTGTATCATTTTTTTGTCTCTATTGGGTCAGACATACTATTAAAATTTGCTAAAAACATATATTGGAGGGCCAGGGAGATGGCTCAGTGGAATAAGTGCTTCCCTGGCAAGTGCAAGGGCCTGAGTTCGATTCCCAGTACCAAAAAGAAAAAAAAATAATGAAGAATAAAGCCAAGAAACCCCATAAGGAGAAAATTTAAAGGCAAGTCTAAGTGGAGACTTGGTGCAAAACATATATTGGTCAGGGATCTGCAGAGAAACCCAGTATGTGTGTGTGTGTGTATGTATGTGTGTGTATGTGTGTATGTGTATGTGTGTGTGTATGTGTGTGTATGTGTGTGTGTATGTGTGTGTGTATACCATACATACATACAAACATACACCTAGCCATCTCCTACATACCAAGGTTTTGATCAGCGATGGGTCAGCCACCCCCTAAGCTTCCCCACCTAGTGACACCATAGACATTACGGTGGAGGTGTACTGTGACATTGGCTCTGTGATGAAATGACCTAATGAGGTCTTCCTCAGGAGCATCCTCATCATTTTTTGATGAATGAACTAGATGAAGGGTGATTGAAAACACCCAGTGAACATTTACATTTTCAAAATTTATCTTGGTTAAAGACAGTTGCCACCGATCTCCCCCCACATACCCAACACACGTATCCCATTGTTCTCTCCACTTTCTGAAGCAGTTCTAGAAATCCTCTTGTGTGAGTGTCTTTAGTTGTGCTGTCATGGCTGCCTCTGTGTCCTGAATTAATTCAAAACCTTTCCCTTGTGATCATTTTAATTTTGGGAAATAACCAGGTATCAGACAGTGACAAATCTGCTGCATAAGGAGGACAAAAATGCACTGTAATGTTTCTGCAAGTCTGCTTCCTGTTGGGTGACATGCGGCAGCAGCATTCACTGAATTTTTGATCAGTGTTTGCAAAGACAACATAGCAGACTTCTAGAACTGCTTCAGCAGGTGACACGAATGACAGGACAAGTGTGTTCAAAGTGAGGTGAATATTTTGAAGGAGATTTATGGCAATGTGTATTTTTTACTATAATATTTAAAAAAATTCTATCTCTATCTATCTATCTATCTGTCTAAGTATCTTATAAGTTACTGCTTCATACAATTATGAAGATACCCTACCATCTTCCATCTGCATCCTAAGGACCCAGGTAAGCCAGCTGTACTTGAAGCCGGTGTAGTTTGAAGGCCTAGGAGCAGATACCTGGCCACCTTGTGGCCTAGTTAAGCTGCCATAAAATTAATCATCTTGGTATGAATTCTCTTGTAAAAAACACACACATATACTCAGTTTTTCAAAAAATCTTTTATGTATTTATTTGTTTGGTACAGGGTCTCACTATATAACTCAGACTTGTAGTGACCTTCCTGTCTCAGCTTCCCCAATGCTGGGATTACAGGCATACACCACCATGCTAGATTTGGAGGCTGGCACAGTGTGCCTGGGGTTCTGGGACTGGCATGGCATGAGGTCCTGGGGATTGAAGCTGGGTCTTTGCATTTACAGGCAGGTGCTTAGATCACCAAGCTATCTCCTCAGCCTTACACTCAAGTTTTAAATGTGATTATCAGGGGACTCATAAACCCTGTAGAGCCCACCCATAGAGCCTTTCCTCAGCTTGTAGGCTAGGGAGAGTTCATGGAGTCCAGGATAAGACCCCCTTCTTGTGCCTTAACAGAACAAGAAGCTCTCTGTTCTGCCCTCAGGTTGTAAGATGCTTTACCTGAAATACTCTTCCAAGAGTGAGGTTAGCATACACAGAATAAACCCGTCCACCACTCCGGTCTTCTAAGCAATGGCCCTTCCCTAATACCCATGATCAAACATTCTTTTATCCTTGTGTTGATTCATTCAGCTGATTTTCATGGTGTACTAGATAGGAGCCAAACACTGCCATAGGTCTGGAGATACTGCTGCAGTTCAGATATGGGCCAAGTGTGTTCCCAAAGCTGTCATGGGTCGACATTCAATCCCCATCTGGGATATTAAGAGGCTAGAGATAATGTGGCTACAGTTTTTGGAGGGGTTCAGATGTGGTTAGGATCAGACAAGGTCATTGGAATGGAGCCCCCAGAACTGAATCTTAGTAGCTTTGTAAGGACAAGGAGGGACAAGAAGCACAGTATTTCCCCTGTTTTTTGCCATGTGATTCCCATACTGCTCTGGATGTTGTCACCAAGAAGCAGTGGCCTCTCAACCTTCTACCTCTAGAACCATGAGCCAAGAGAAATCTCTTTTCCTCAAACATAGCCACCTGTGGAATCCTGACTCTCTTAACAGAAAACATGGTACATACACTCTGAAGCATCAGCCATCATCTCTCTGTTCTCTAGTGGGAAATGGATGGGTAAATAAATTATAATGTGATATGGTAAAAGCTATAAGCAGACATTAAATGTTACATGAATGTAGGAGACCAGCAATATTTTGAGAAAATTTCAATTTGTTACTATTTAAATAATGTATTAAATTTTAAGTCAGGTTGATTATGGGCAAATGGGAAAAATTAAATTACTTTTCAGATTCAATAGCATTAAATGAGTATTTGTAGAATAGTTATTCTCCCAAGGTATCTTACGGATTTTTTTTTCCGTTAAAAACTTAAAGTGAACTATTAAAAATGTGAACCACAGTCGGTTTCTTTCCAGTGTCAAACGCAATACAAGCACCTTCACGGAAGTTAATAGTAAGTCAGATAGTTCAGGTTCAGAGCCTGCTAGAAAGACGGGACCGGTTTCTTTCATCTACCATCTAAAGCAACCATTTTCTTAGAAAGATTTAGAATACAGCTTTCATGAAGGTTGTAATTCATATTTTACTCCTGAAAACATGGTGGATGAATAAAACATAAGAAAATGTGAGCGATGCGCTTGTCTTTAAGATGTCTTACTGCAAAGATAGAAACGCTTGCGCCCCCTGCAGGGCCCGTGAGAGTATGGCTCACAATTTCTCTTTCGCCTTCCTCCTCCACAAGATGTGACCGAGGTAGGTACTCCCTCTTCCACGCGGGGACTCTAGGGGGCTACTTAAATCTCATGATCGCCGGACACCACTGGGCCTGTGGACAACCGGAAGGCTCACGAGAAACCTGACAAGCATGGAGAGGACGAACCCACCAATCCTCAAAAAGAGCCCAGCGTCCTCCATCTGAACCCGCTCGAGGGGATCGCACGGGCTGGGGCAGACGTTCGGGAGCCCTAAGCGAGGTTAATGAACTGGACACGACGTTTCAGCTCCGGCTCCTGAGGAGCGGCCGCCCAGGAGCATTGGAGCACACCTGCAGCCCCTGCGGGCGTCTTCCCTGGGCGTCCCGGTGCCGACACACAGGCGGAGGGACTGGACGGCAGAGGACCCGTCGCGCCGCTCTGGGGCGCAGTTCCCGCGCGGAGGGCACAGGAGCGGGCGGCGAGCAGGGTCCTCGGGGTGAGCGGAGGCAGACCCCCCTAGGCAGGGCCTCGGAAGGACTCTGTGGTCCCCGCTCGGCCCCGTGGCTGTCCCGGCGCAGGGCTGTAAGGACTGTGCAGCCCTGAAGCAAGGAGGCGCCTGCTTGGCCAGGAGGCCTCACCCCCTGCACCCCTGAGACCCGCGAAGTCCTCCGCTCTGGCCCCAGAAGACGCCCTCTGCTCCTCCCCGCCCCCGTGGGTGCCCTTCTCTTCTTTCTCTCCTGCTCCCCGCCTCCCAGCCTGGCGGGCGCTTCCCAAGGGGGCAGCGATCCCCTGGGCTTCCTGGGAGGGCGGCCGCAGCGGGCGCGATCTTTCAGTCGTTCGACACACAGTTTGAGCCCCTCTCAAACCTGGCGCGGAAGTCAGGGTGGGCTAAGACGGCAGTCACTGCGGGATGGAGGCGACATTCTGGTGCTGAGAAGCCGGAACCGAACGGTGCACGACCTCACTCGTGGAAGCCCCGGGCAGGGCTGCCCTCTCCGCGGGCGGGCGGCCTGCTCTCCCTCAGGGCGGGGCGGGGACCTGCTTGGCGCGGCCCCAAGACCCGGCGGTGCCGCCGCCCGCGCCTAGCCGCCCGCGCCTCCACTCGCCAGCAGGCGTCGCCCCTCCTCCGCGCCGCGTCTGGGCACCGCAGGAGCCAAGCGGCCGGGCGCTCGAGCCCGGCTCAGCACTCGCCGTCCAGGTCCAGGGAGCCCCGCTGTCGCCGACGCCAGGCCGGGATGGCCTCGCTCACGGCTCACGGTAAGGGTCCGGCTGCCAGCCGCGGGATGCCGAGGTCCCGGCAGCCTCCTGAGCACCCCGGGAAACTTTGGGGGTCGCGTCCGGGGGATCTCGGGGAGCCCCGGGCAGCGCGGGCCCCGGGGCTGGAGGAGGCAGCAGGAGACTGGGAAGGGAAGAGGAGGGGACGTTTTCTGGGGACTCTTGTGCTCACAACGCCTGAGGGATGTGTGTTCCTCTGTGTGTGTGTGTGTGTGTGCGCGTGCGCGTGTGCGTGTGTGTGTGTCGTGAGCTTCGCGACCCCACCAAATCCCACTCGCGTGCGACCCCTCGGGGGGTAGGGTGCAGACGCCCAGTGCTGTACATGCAAGGCTTCCAGTTGGAGATGCGCTTGCAGTGGCGCTCCTTTTGTCCCTGACTGACCTTGGGCAAGTTATTTAAACTTTTCTGCTCCTGCACCCACCATCTGTAAAAGGAAGACGAAAACATCTCTCTCTGACAGATGCTGTGGAGTTACAATCAGATGCACCGAAATATGTTTCTCATGCAAAAGGGGAAATCAGTTTGGAAATAAAAGTTCAATGGCTGTCGGAGGCCTCATTGCTCCACCCTAATTTTTGATTGCAGAGTGTTGGTGTGTATGTGTGTGCACATGTGTACACATTCACGTGTGGCGTTGCACAGTCCTGAAGAAGGCTCAGTCAGAATCCCCGAGAGGCTTCTTATCAACATTTTGCTTCCGGCAAAAGCATTTCTTTCGGTCCTTTATCAGAAATGCCGCTGCGATTCGGTTACAGGCAGCAGGAACTCTAGTGGCCCACCCGCCCTTGCTGGCGATCAGCAGTGACGACGTCTAGATTTGGAGTTTTTAGGGGAAGGTTGTGGGCAGTATGGGGCTGCTCTGGGGACTCGGATCCTGGGCCTTGGAGGGTCGTGTCCCCAGGAGGGAGATGTACTTGGCTGCTGTTCCCAAGGTTAAAGAGGTTGATGTCTCACTCAGTCTTTCTCTGGGTTTAACCTGTTTACAACGATTATTTGCACAGCTCAGAGTTGCAAGGGGAAGCTTGAGGACTGTCCGCAGGGAGCAGGTTACAACTTGCCTATTGGGGGCTGAATTCTTTTCTTTCATTTTACTAGGAGCATTTTTCTTGTTCTTGTCCATGCTCTTCTAACACTCTGTTTCTGCTCCCAGGGTGCCATATGAGATCACTCAGTATTCTGACAGCATCTTGAGGCACGTTATCATTTGGAAAAGCTATTTTTACATCTTTTTCTCTCTAAATCCTGACTTATTTTACACATCAAGTTAGATGCTGCTTTATGGATAGTGTCAGGAATAGGTTTACATAATAGTCAATTCAATACAGAATAGTTCAATACATTTCTAGAAGCTTTAGGCGCTTAAATGAGTACCCAGGTGGAGAAAATTAAGTTGAAATAAGTGCACTTATTTTGGAAACTAGAATAGTCAGTCATGAAAGGAAAATGTGGCTGACAATTTTTGCTATTGTTCTTAACGGTATGACTCAAGAAGTGACAAATAAGGGGCTGAGGAGATGGCTCGGTAGAATAAGCTCTTTCCTGGCAAGTGCAAGGGTATGAGTTCAATCCCTGATTCTGCCAAAAAAAAAAAAAAACAAAAAAACAAAAAACAAAAACAAAAACCCAAAAAACAACAACAAAAAAAAGTGACAAGCATAGTCTTTCAGGCTTTCAACTTAGTGAACAAGTTAAGGAGAAGCAAGTTGGAGACCATTCAATATTTCTTTCTGGCACATTTGGTATGTTCTTTATCCACTACTGTTGTTGAGACCATTAACCACTCATATTTGAGCAGGGCTCAGGAACCCCAAAGCCCTTTTTCTTACAGTAGAACCACTTTGAACATCCTTTTATTTTGCCAGATCTGGATGTAGATAGCATGATAAGGGGTGATCTAATTTTTTTTTTCTTTGGTTTGGAATTTGCAGTTTTTGATCTTCACATTCATTGGACTGATTTATTTATTTATTTATTTTTCATTGGACTGATTTAATAGACAGTTTCATCCTGTCTTTAGCACAGGGCTGTGAAGAGAACCCACAGCTCTGCTGGAGAGAGTGTGCTTCAAGCTGCTCAGGAGAGAGCAACTTCCTTCCGCCTGCATCTCGGCAGCAGCAGCAGCAGCAACTTCCCATAAGCCTTCTGCACTTTCCTTCCTATACACATTTTTTTTTTTTAATCCTGTATTGGAACTCGTTATTTCTGTATTATAGCATGATTTTTTTTTTTTTTTTTAACTTCTAGGCTACTGTCTAGAGTCATACAGCCTAGAAGTAGAAAGTTAAATTAGGGCAATAAATAATGGTGATACTTCCTCTAATGTGTTCAGTGAATGATGCAGTTTGGGGGAGCCGGAGTTGTAAAGCCTCAGCCCTTTACGTTTACCCCTGACATTTCCTTCCTTGTCCTTTATGTGGTTTAGGATCTTGATGGTTTTTAGCTCATTGCATAAGTACATGTGCCACTCTGCCTGTCAGTGACAGTGGCCGGGACTTAGCTGGGCAAAAGAAAGCACAGGTGACATTTCCCAGACAGAACTAGGGGAGCCTTGTCATTTGATCTGCAGGCCCGGTACTGAACTGTCAGCTTAACAAGAGGTTCAAACTGCTGATAAAGCACAGCGTGGCTATTTCGGATTGGGACGTTCTCTCTGGGGAGTTGCAGGACCAGAGAGCTGAATGAAGCAGAGGAACTTGCTTTCCTTTAAATGGGGAAAGAAGATTCTTGGTAAGAGGAGGACCATACATGCAAAGGCCCTGGGGCAGGAGCAAGCTTGCCATACTCAAGGCTAGCTAGGTTAGTGTGGCAAGGGAAGAGATGCCAGTAGAGATGAAGAAAAGACAACCAGCGTGTGGGTGGTTGTAACTGTTCAGCCCTGATTTCACTCTTCCTTTTTGAGTTGCTGCTTCATTCTTTTGTTGAGGGCTCATGCTGGCTGGGTTCTGTCCTTAGCTCCTCACACCCTCACTTGTAACCATTTAGACAATGTGGGGTGGGTCTCTGTCTCCTAGTGAGTGGCTACAGTAGGGCAGCCCTGCTTTCTGAATTATAATTAGGAACCCAGACATGCAGAATCACAATGGCACCTACTGTGAGTTGTTTGTTTGGATACTGGATCAAACTCAGGACCTTGAGCTTGCTAGGCAGGCACTTATGCCACTGAACTATCTCCCTGGTTCTGCATGGAACCTATTGTGAATGGGCCCAGTTAGTGCTCCTGCAGCTTTTGAGAAGCTGGCCCTATTCAACCCCAGGTTCATTTGAAGACAATGAGGTGTTGATGGGTTAAGGCACTTGGCTAGCCTCATGAAGTGAGTGGACGGCCCGAATACAAATGTGGGGAGTTTGGCTCTAAAGCCTAGAACAGTTTGCAGAGGCTTCAATCTGAGTGGGGTGGCATGGCAGAGGGGGGATGGCAGAGCAGAGCTGCTCATAGCATGGTGGGCAGGAAGCAGGGTGATGGGGTGGAGGAGGAGACAGAGCTTTCATCCTGAGCCATGCCCAAAGCCCACTTCCTTGCTTCAGGCTCCTCCTCCGAAGGTCATGTTCAGCTCTAAACTCCTCAGTGGGCCGCTCAGGGATGAGAGTCACACCCTGACCCTGCCTCCTCTCCAAGCTCCTCCTGTGAGGGGCTGTGGTGGGACATCCACCACTGCAGGAACCATGGCAGTGGAGAGTGCAGAATTCTAGGAAGAAGACTGGCTTGAGCCAAGGCTAGAAGGCAAGGGGCGATCAGGTCAGCGCGCCTGCTGGAAGGGGTCCAGGAGAGCAATGGGTGAGAGCTGAGTCTAACAGTGGGTCATGGGACTTGGAGGAAGGGGAAGAGTTGAGAGCCCAGGACCTACTTTTCCCTTCGGTGACTTCGTCTTTCTTCAGAAGATGCCCACAGAGCAATTGCCATCTCACCACTGCTTTCTTTCTGGTCTACCCAGCTGTCTGCTAGACTTTTCTATTCACATAACCTTCAAGCATCTCAAATGGAAGGTGTCCCAAACAACATTCCCATCGTCCTTTCCCACACTTGCTTCCTATAAATTCTCTCCAACTCCTGAGCTCCAGCTACACTCTAGGCTCTGGCCAGAACCCAAGGTTTTTCCCATGGACAGTGGAGTCCACTGCAGGTGACAGATTCTTAAGTGGAGAATTAGAATGCAGTGTACTAGTGGTAGTGTTGCCAAAGGATAGGCTGGGAATAGTTCCTTGGAGAGGGAGGGCTGGGTAGAGAGAGAGACCAGCATGAACACAGAAGGTGGACATCTTGGGTCACACGCCGGTGCCACTGGTGGCATGATTTTTGTTTTTTTTTTTGTTTTTTTTTTGGGGTGGAACCGGGGATTGAACTCAGGCCCGTGCACTTACTTGCCAGGGAAGCACTTATTCCACTGAGCCATCTCTCCAGCCCCTGGTGGCATGATTTTGATGGAAGATGACCTTGAGTCACGGATGACCAGAAAGGCAGTTAGCGAACAATGTGTTCTGTCTACCACTTGGGCTGGGAGTCCTTTCTGGTCATTGCTTACCAGCATGTACCAATAGTGGCTGGCGTAAATTCATTGACTTCCTTGCTACTTTTTTTAACCTGTAAAACTGGGTCACTCTGAGGTTTCCATGCAATAGCAAGTGATACGAGTGGCACCTAGGAAGTAGAGTTGTCACTGGGTATCCAAGAGGTGCCAGGCTTGGGGCCCCGGCAGATGCCAGCCTCCATGGACACACAAGCCCCTCATATAAAACAGCACAGTATTTGCATAGAACTTACACATGTCCAACCATACACTTTAAATCATCCCTGCATTACTTAAAATACCTGATCTGTTATAAAGACTGCGCATGTAATTGCTATTCTGTTTGGGCAATTGTAACAAGAAAAATTTCCATTCATGTTCAGTGCAGTCAGTTTCTTTGAGTGTTTTGTGCCTTCTGCTTTCTACACTTTCTCGCCTCTGGATGCAGAACCTGCCCGCTGTACTCCGCGAGCTTAGCTCTTCCCATCTGCAGCAGACCCAGTCTCCTCCCTGCTGTCTTTGAATGCTGGTTTCTCCCCTCCCTCATTTAGGCCACTGTCACTGCTCAGCCTGGCTGAAGTGACAGTCTTCCCTGTGTCCCTCTTGCTGACTTCTTTGGTCCTCATTGCAAACACAAGCCTGTAATTTCCCTGCATAAAACTCCTTACTGACTCAGAAACACACTTCGCCTTTCCTGGACCAAGCACCATTTCTGTCTCACTTTGAGCTTCTCCAGAACTTCTCAGGGGGAGCGCTCCCCCTTGTGGCTTTCCAGTTTTTACTGACAGGAGCGGATCACAAGATCCTAGAGGACAAGGACTGTGTCTTTCCCCTTTGTGTTCCTGAAGCCTAGTGCAGTGCCAGGAACATAGTGAGCGACCCGCACTGGGCTGTCTGACGGGCTGAAGGACTAAGGGCAGCAGGGGGGCATCTTGCACACCTTTTTATTTCCCCTTTCTTACAGAGATCCAGTGTGCAATGCTGCCCACACTGGCCTTGAACTCTTAGGTTCAAGAGATCTTCCTGCTTCAGCTTGCCCAGTAGCTGAGATTATAGAATTTACATCCTTCTGCTAAGAAGAGCAAGTGCAAATGTCCACGCTGCATGAAGAGTGAGATGTGTGCTCACCAGCGGGGACTCAAACTTTGCCATCAGACAGAACCTGGCAGCTCTCTGATGACTCTCCTTGCCTCTGCCCTCCTTCCTCCACAGCATGTTGTTATTCTGAGACCCAGATGGTCGTGGTCGCATCGATTTGGCACCTTTTCATTAAGAAGCTACAGCAAAGCAGCCACAGATCATTCCTTGACCTTCAACCCTTCACATTATAGAAGTTTCTGTGGTAGAATTAAATAGAGCTCTCTTCTCCCACTTCCTTCTCTCCTCCTCTCCCTCATTTTCTCTACCCCTTCTCCTCCTCCTACTCTTGGTGCACCTCCTTCTTCTCTTCTTTCGTCCAGTCTCATCTTAAGGGGCCCAACCTCAGCCCAGTTCTTTCCCAAAAGTCGTATCCCCAAATGCCATTCATGCAAGAGCTGATAAAAAACACATTGCATGTTTAAATTTAAAATAATTACAGTGAAAGACATTGCCATTAACCTTCCTCAAAATAGTCCTCCTTGCTTTAGAAAATACTTATCCATCTCTCAAAGTGTGTTCACAGGAGTAAGGGAGTGGAGTATTTTGACAAGGATTAATGGCAACACGTCTTTAGTATAATGAAAATTTAAGAATGTCAACATCCACTGTCTTTTTTTTATCAGACCTCAAAGGAGTGTTAGAGCTCCAATCTATGAATTTGGGGAGGACAAAAACATTAGGCCTGTGGTCAGCAGTATTATGGATTTGAATTTAAGACTACAGACCTGGACAAATAGTCTACAACCCCCAAGGAAGTTTCTAGAACAAAGTGTGGCCCAGGCTTTGTGAGCGCTTGCTGAATTTTAAACACTCTTGTTGGTTTTTGGAAGCAAAAACACCAATTGCCTGTTTAAAGAATCTTTGATTGTAATCATAGGGCACGACTTTCACTCTCTGAGGAAAATGAAAATGGAGAGTGTGATT
>PVKA01038242.1:8163-20484 GCA_004027165.1 Ctenomys sociabilis | reverse complement strand
AGGCTGGTCTCGAACTCACAACAATCCTCCTGCCTCAGCCTCCCGAATGCTGGGATTACAGGCATGCGCCACCACGCTTGGCTATTTTTTTTTTCTATTTTTTTTTATTTTGCTCTTTCCCCACCCCCATCTGGGTTTCTCCTACAAGAAAAACCAAGCTTCTGTGTCTGATTTATTTCACTTAACATTTATGGTTTCAAATCGGTACCATCAGAGCCAGGCGTGGTGGCGCATGCCTGTAATCCCAGCATTCGGGAGGCTGAGGCAGGAGGATTGTTGTGAGTTCGAGACCAGCCTGAGCTACAAAGCGAGCTTAAGGCCAGCCTGACTGCATAGTGACCCTGTCTCAAAAAGACCAAAAAAAAAAAAAAAAAATCGGTGCCATTTTCCCACAAATGACTCAAGCACGTCTGTCTTTATGGCACAGCACTGAATGCATGTAAATACCACGCTTTCTTTATCCATGTCTCTCTTTTTAAATGTGTTTAGTAAAAGGGTCCACAGGGTCTCACTACACAGATGGGACTTGTGGTGATTCTCCTGTTTTCAGCCTCCCAAGTGCTGGCCTTCCAGGCATGTGCCACCATGCCCAGTGTCAGTCACCCCGGAGCCAAGAAGGCACACCAGGGGATCAAACCCCAGCCCACTGTGCTCTACCTAAGCAGGTGCTTTAGTCCACTGAGCTATCTGGCCAGCCCTTTACTATATGATTTCTTGACTGTGGCTATTCTTCCTCATATAAAAACATTGGCAATTTTTTTTTGGTACCAGGAATCAAACTCAGGACCTTATGTTGCCAGGCAGGTGCTTGTGCTGCTGAGCTATATCTCCAACACTCTCATATGAAATAAAACTTCAGTGCTGTTTTATTTTTGGCAGAACCAGGGATTGAACTTAGGCCCTTGCGCTTGCCAGTCAAGCACTTATTCTTCTGAGCTATCTCCCTAGCCCCCTAGGATTTTTTTTTTTTTTTTGAGCTAACAGGAAGGCCCCCACGGTGTTGTTTTAATTTGCATTTCTGTAGGGGTGTGGTCTCCTGTTGCCTTGAGTGATGGGATCCCAGACAAGTTTCTAGGTTCTTGTGTGTGAGGAACAAACAATTGGACATGGCATGTGATTGCAAGAAAAAGGCAGAAAAGTTTTAATCAGGTGATACTATGCTCAGAATAAGTGGGCTTGAACTGATGGAAAGGAAAATTGCATGGGCAACGAAGCTGGTAGCTTTAAGAACTTAAAATGTCTGTGGCTCTAGGGTGCTTCTCTTTGGGTCTTCCCACGTGATCGACTGTGTGGTTGACAGGGTTGTGAGTCATGCCAGCTGCATCTATCGCAAATGTCCTTTCCCATAATTCACTCTGTTATAGTTGGATGTTGAGACACCGTGTGTACAGGCAAACCTTTAATGAGCTCCAAGTGAAGAAAGGTTATTGCAGGCCATGTTGATAGGCCTTGCACTCAAGAGTCCCCATCTGAGACCAGCGTTTTCCAGGGCAGGCGCAGGTCTCAGTTTTTCTTGTCTCTGCCTTGGGTCATGGGCCTGAGAACAAAGTTGGGATCTTGAGCCTGTGGTGTTGCACAGGTCACAGTCAGTGAAGGAGAGGGGCCCTATGGCCCCAACTGTACTGTCTGTATCACTTCTTGCATCTTATCTCTTCACAAACATTCCTTGTTCATAAATCAGGCACTCAGAGAGTATTGACCAGCATTTTCTTTCTGGTTAATTACATGGGAAGACATTTTTCAGCTGGAAATATTTGAAAAGCCACAAGCACCATAATTTCAAGATGGAAAATCTCTGGAATTTACTGGCTGGCTCAAGTCAGCAAAATGCCTCAAGAAAGCCAAGAAGCTGAGTTGCATGCTGCCTCCTGCAAGGGTATGTCATAAGGCTCCAGTGGTTAGTTTGGATTAATATTGCTCAATCTCATTGACTTCCTGTAGCATACTGGGCAGCAGTAGAATTCAGACAAGCCCTTTCGGAAGTGACTTGCTTATAAAGCCAACTACTCAATCACTTAACCGAGTCTTATTGAGCTATGGCCATGAAAAAGGAGCCATGCTGGGACATAAGTGGGAGTATCTACACTGTAATCTCCAGCCCCGGAACTTATGATGCAGGTAAGAGAGAAGACAAAACAAGTAGGAATAAAAAAGCTACCAATAACATGTTGTGTGTGGTAACAGTAAATAAATAGTGCCGGCAATCAGTGATTCCAACAGGGCGGCGGAAGAAATCAGCTTGGGCTCTGACAGTCAGAGAAGGTGGGCTTGCATGACCCACGAAGGGCCAGGGAAGATGGAGGGAAATCTGAGAGGTAAGAGCAGAAACTGGGTCTCAGCACTGGAATTTGGCTCATGTGGAGATATTGAGACAGGACGGGGGGGGGGGAGGGAGAAACTGGGGCCAGGGATATAGCTCAGCAGGCATGAGCACCTGCCTTGCCAATGCAAGGTCCCGAGTTTGATCCCCGGTACTCCAAAAAGCTTAAACCAAAAAAACCCCTAAATACCTAAGGGAGGGGAGAAACTGAGGATACCTCCTTGGTGTAAGGTGAGATGACAAGCCAAAGGGAGCCAATTTAAAATTTGTTTGGAAGCTGGGCATGGTGGCACACACCTGGAATTCCAGCACCCTGGAGGCTGAGGCTGTGATTTGGAGGCCAGCCTGAGCTACTGAGTTCAAAGCCCCAGTGAGCTACACAGGAAGACTATGTCTCACAAAGCAAAGCAAAACAACCCTCAAAACAAAACAACAAACAAAAAAGAAACTTGTTTGGTACACCTGTCATGTTAGGAAAAGAAGAAAAGAATACCGACTCCAGCCAACCTGGTTTATGCAGTAAACTATGAAATTTTGTACTGTAATTTAATAAGGTGTGAAGGATCCAATGTATTGACATTATGATGTTGGGAGCCGTAGAAGCTGGAAATTGGTCAGATGTGTGAGGGCAGGACTAGGCCTCTGCCTTTCCTCAGTCTTGAGAAAAGCATCCTATGTGGTCAGTGTCAGCTACTAGTCACTAGGCAACCTTGTATCATGTGCTACTACGTCTGCAAAGGCATAAATAGATGCCCCTACTTCTCTGGGGTCCTTTGCCAGTCAGGCAAGGGCCTCTCTACCTGATCCAGCTCTGTCTTCTTATCTATCTTTTCCTCTTTCCTGCTGCTGTTTCTCCCCCAGGTACACCAAGAGACCAGTGAATTCCTACATTATGACACTGAAGTTACTTGAAAGCAAGATTACTAGAAAGAAAAAAAAAAAAGTAAAAAGAAAATATGCTAAATCTAAATCTTCAAAGTCAGTTTTAGAATATTGAAGGGCATTTAGTTCATTTGTAAAGGCGCTTTTTACAAATGTTGAATCTTGCTTCTGGATTAATATTTAGAATATGAAGATTTTTTTTTTTACTTAAAATACAAAAAGATTAATAACCTGGGTTTTGGCCCGGTGTGGTGGTGCATGCCTGTGATCCCAGAGCTCAATAGGCTAGGAAGGAGGAGGATTTCTAGGAGTGAGGTCAAGGCCAGTCTAGACCTTGTTTCAAAAGACCAAAACCAAAACCAACCAAACAAACAAACAAAAAAACCCACAAACCCTGAGTTTAAAAATTTTAACTTTGTAGATATGCAAACACAGTGGCTCATGCCTATAATCCCACCAGTCAGGAGGCTGATGCAGGAGGATCAACATGAGTTTAAGGTCATCCTGGGCTAGCCAGTGGGTTAAAGATAGCCTGAACGACTGCAAGATTGTGTCTCAAAAAACCAAAAACTAAAAATCAAAACAACCCCCCCCCAAAAAAAACAGAGATACCTCCAAAAAAAAAAAATCCAGTTTATTATTTATTTATTTATTTATTATTATTTTTTTTTTTTTTCTTTTTGAGACAGGGTCTCACTATGCAGTTCAGGCTGGCCTTAAGCTCACTTTGTAGCTCAGGCTGGTCTCGAACTCACCACAATCCTCCTGCCTCAGCCTCCCGAGTGCTGGGGTTACAGGCATGTGTTCAGCCTCCCAAGAGCTGGGATTACAGGTGTGCATGCCCAGTCTCAATCGCCCTTTCAGTGCACCCCAGGAGGGGGACCAGCACAGCACTCCAGGGATTGAGCCCCAACCCCTGCATCTGTCTAAGCAGGAACTTTAATCTGCTGAGCTGTTTGGCTGGCCCTTAAAAACCCAATTTAGGGGCTGGGTAGATGGCTCAGTAGAATAAATGCTTCTCTGGCAAGTGCAAGGCCTGAGTTCAATCCCTGGTTCTGCAAAAAAAAAACCCAAAAAACACCAAAAACTCAATTTAATAAACCAAATATTAGTCTTAAAAATAAAAATCCTGTATTTTTTTTTTTCCTGTGCATAACTGTCACCTTTGAAGGATACTAGCAACCTCCTGTTCACATTGGAGTGAGGCAGGTTTCAATAAGATACCTTGAGGAAGGGACTGAGGAGGGAGGTCGGATGAGGAAGGAGCGGGGCCGACTGCTTTGGAAAGAGCACAACCTCACTGGGCCCGGGGAGTGAGCAGAAGCGGTTCAGGCAGGGAAGTCCCCGGAGCCACTACAGGAAAAGAAACACTGACAGCTGTGGGACAAGGAGGAGGTGGAGGCTGGTGCCAGACAGTCCAAGTGGCAGGAAGTTCTATGTCACAGATAAACAAGCACAGGGAAGAAAATTTTTAAAAGAAAATATAGCTGGGTGTGGTAGCCCACACCTGTAGTCCCAGCACTCCGGAGGCTGAGGCAGGAGGATCATTGTGAATGTGAGATCAGCCTGGGCTACAAAGTGAGTTCTAGGCCAGCTTGAACTGCATAGTGAGACCCTGTCTCAAAAGAGAGAGAGAGAGAGAGAGACAGACAGACAGACAGAGGCAGAGAAAGACAGAGACAGAGAGGTTATTGTAATCCAGCAGAGACGAAGTATCTAAAAGTATATCTTGATTTAGTATAATTGTTTTATATCTTTTTTTGCCAGTTAATCTGGCTATTAATCTGTGTTTATGATAATTAACTTATGATAAAGACATTAAATAAATAAATCTGATGCTGGCAAAAATATGAGGGTGTAGGGAAAGAGGGAAAAAAATGAAAATGTGTTATGTACATGTACCAATTCCTTATAAGGAATGTAATCCTGTATTGTAAACATGCACTAGTAAATATTTAAAATAATTTTTAAGTAAAAAATGAAAATAACGTTAAAAAATACTAATCTTTGGGAAGATAGCTCAGTGGAATAGAAGTCTATCTCCCTATTCTCTGGCAAGCACAAGGGTCTGAGTTTAATCCCTGGTTCCACCAAAAAAAAAAAATAAAATAAAATACTGATCTGGAGACCACCCAAACCTGCCTGAATCAGAATCTCTGGGATAGATCCTAGTACCTAATTTTTTTTTGCAGAACTAGGGTTTGGACTCAGGCCAGGGAAGCACTTATTCTACTGAGCCATCTCCCCAGCACACTAGTACCCAATTTTATTTAAAGCTTTAGCACATCCAGCACTGGGTAACCTCAGCATTATGGAAGGCAAAAGACCAGGTGCAGAGTCCCAGCCCTGACGCAGCCTGCTGTGTATCCCTAAGGAAGTCCTTTAAGCTCTCTGGGCACCTGTGTCCTCTACTGTAAAATAAGATAGAAGTTGATGACTTCCTGGGTCCTAACGAATGCCAACACTCAGGGACACCTTTTTTTTTTTTTTTTTTGTCTTTTTGAGACAGGGTCTCACTATGCAGTTCAGGCTGGCCTCAAGCTCACTTTTGTAGCTCAGGCTGGTCTCGAACTCACAACAATCCTCCTGCCTCAGCCTCCCAAGTGCTGGGATTACAGGCATGCGCCACCACGCCTGGCTTAGGGACACCTTTTTCATTAGCTCAGCTATTGGCCGCCTACCCACACCCCTAGCCCAGTGGTCCACTTGAGTCATTTCACACAGAAAAGAAAAGGCTGGCTCTATCCTGAGAGCCTTCAGCAGGGGCTCTAATAGGTGGTCCGGGAGACAAGTAGCGAAGCCACACACCTCAGAACCAAGCTCAGGTCCCCAACCTGAAGTGTGCTGATCTGGGAGAGAATAATTAGCCCTCGGGAGGAGGCTTATGACTAGTGTTAGTTTTCAATTGTCCTAACAAGTTACTGCACATTTAACAGCTTAGCTGGCACGTTCATTGTCATGCGCCCTAGCATAGCCAGGTGTCCACAGTGCTGCCTTCCTTTTGGGGCCCCTAAGGGAGGTTCTGCTTCCTTGTTTCTTAGCAGAACTTAGCTTTTTGCCACTGCAGGATCTTGCCACCCACTCCTGCTGGGTGTTAGCTGAAGCTGAGCTGGAGACTATCCACATTCCTTGTCTATTTTCAATGCCAGAAACTGGCTTCTCTCTCTCTCTCTCTCTCTCTCTCTCTCTCTCTCTCTCTCTCTCTCTCTCTCTCTCTCACTCTACTGGCCACTCATCCATCCTAGAGAACCAAGGAAGTTTCTCTATTTTTAAGGGACTAACATGATAAAACCGGGCCTCCATAGGTGAGAGAGGGTGCCCTCCCTACCTCAGGGTCCTTAGCCACTAATCACTTCAGAGCCCACTCCCGTACATGCTTGTTTCCAATACATGTTTACATTCCTTGTGGGGAACTGGAACATGTACATAGGACCTTGGAATTGTTTTTTTTATCCCCTTTCCCCATCCCCCTGTTGTGGGTCGCTCAGAATAGGAACCAGATCAGCCAGATTGGAATTTGGAAAGCCATTTATTACTGAGCTCAGGGCCCTCCATCAGCTCTTACTCAGGAAAGGACTAAAAGATGGCTTGCCCAGGAAGCAGGGAGGGGTTTTAAACTTGGAACCCGTATTGAGTTTGATAAACAAATTCATTGTCTGACACAAAATAATGCTTTCAGAGTCATTGTGACCACTACTCAAACTAAGTTTCCTGGGGCTTTTGTTTCAGTTTCTGGTGAATTTGCACCTGCGTACCTGCAGGCAGCCTTGCATGGCCTGGAGGTTACAAGAAGTTAAAGCCCCTTTAGTGTCCTTAACGGCCCTATTAACTAAGCAACCTAGTACAGTGGGTGATACATTACAACAGAAAACACAAGATCTACATTTATAGCCTAAAATGTGAGTTAACCCATTACACCCCGCCTCCATCCCATCTCTTACTCCTCCCATATGAAAAAGGCCTATCTCCCTACTCCCTGTTACTTGTCTTGTATTTCAGTCTTTATTTTTTAAAAATTATGTATTGTTTATTTATTTATTTGGTACAGGGTGTTGCTGCACAGCTTGGACTCATAATGATCCTCCTTTTCTAAAAGCTCAGCCTCCCCAGCACTCAGGTTACAAGTGTGCACCACCACACTGGGTTTTGGCAGCTGGCTTAACAGTGGGGCCAGCACAGCATGTGGTACTAGGGATCGAACCCCAGTCCTTTGCTTGCCAGGCAGGTGCTTAGACTGCTGAGCTATCTCCCCAGACCTCAGTATTTATTTATAATAGGGTTTCTCATATAAGGAAAAATATGATATCTAAGCTTATGTGTTTATTTCACTTAACATTGTATTCTCAAGTTGC
Source organism: Ctenomys sociabilis (assembly GCA_004027165.1). Classification (NCBI taxonomy): domain Eukaryota; kingdom Metazoa; phylum Chordata; class Mammalia; order Rodentia; family Ctenomyidae; genus Ctenomys; species Ctenomys sociabilis. The sequence continues at coordinate 12,930 of PVKA01038242.1, read as the reverse complement.
ATCCATTTTCTTACCAAAAAAAAACCCTCAATTTTTTCCTCCCATGTGGAGGACCACCATTCTTTGAAAGAGGAGCAATTGTCTCCGTTTTGACTGAGCCTGACCCTATTTCCATGCATTGGTATGTACAGAGCTGGCTAGGACTTCTCCTTAGCCCTTCAGCGGGCCTTATGTAATGGATATCAGTCCAGCCAGGGGCTGGGGATAGTCTTTGAAGATGGCAGGTGTGTTTTCCCCGAACCTCCTCCTACTGCTCTCTAGTGTGAGCTGAGTCCTGATGTGAACCAGCTGAGGTGGGGTGAAGAGCCAGTGCTTCACACTGTCAGCTGGGATTGAGCCTCCGGGTAGAGGCCATGACTTCCTGGGGCTGAAAAGATTAGACATCAGAGCTGAAGCACTGACTCCAAAGCATTACTGTCTCAGTTGTGCAATGCACATTACTCTGTGCATGTCCTTCTCTGCATACTGTGGAGTGAATGCAGGCCTAGCTCCTGGAACTCGCCTACTTCCTTTCTCACAGTCACTCATCCTCAAGCCACTCTTTTCTTCATGAATGAATAAAACCCAGGTTTGGCCTTGGGACCAGGCCTTTGTTCAGGAGAGTCATCATTATGGATGGACTTAGGACCCCTTGGCTCCCCGTGACTACAAATATGCCTTAGTGACCTTATTCTTGCTGTGGGTTGCACTGGAGGTGGTAGACTGGAATTAACTTGATGGGATTCCAATACTTTATCACATTGGATTACAAATATAAATTTCCTGGAGCAAGATGAGGACCAGAAAGGGCCCTCTATATCTCCTTTATAGCAGAGTAGTGCTCCATTGTATATAAAGACCACAGATTCTTTCTCCATTCAACTCATGATGGACATATAGGCTGCTTCCAGGATTTAACTATGTCCTATAAACATAGGTGTGAATTTAACTCTTTCAGAAAGATTCCTAGAAGTGAAATAGATGGTCAGAGAACTAGAAATGGCCAATACGTTCATGAGGAAATGCGGGGTTCTTTGGATGTGTAAGGTAACATATTCATAGGTTGTAAGGACTAGAACTAGGGGAGGGGAGTCTTATACTGCATATCCTATGCCTCTATGTAAAGATTGTTCAGAAGTTAAGAACTGGGAGCTTGTGCTTGTGATGTTGCTGGGTCACAGTTCTGTCTTCTCCATCACTGAATGTTAATCCTGGAACAGGTGAAAATACTTACTGGCTGTCTGTGACTTTCCTTCTGGCAGGTAGACTAGAATCCTAGACACTAAGAATTGTAGATCTTTCTTTTCTTTTTAGTTAAGGGATATATACAAAAAATGTGCCTACGTTTAAAAAGGCATTTTAGAAAGTAAGATAGATCCTCTTTTCCATTTTATCATTAGTGGTTATTAATTTTACAAAAATATTGGGTTTCAGTGTGCATACTATACTTTGATCATATCCATTCCCCATTATTCTCCCTAAGGCCCTCTCTCCTTCCCTATTCCTTTCATTTCATAATAATCTCTACTTTCATGTCACCTTTTTAAGATTCCACATACTAGTGTGAATGAGACACTTGTTCTGAGTCTGGCTTAGTTGGTTCCTCACAATGGTCTCAGTTTTATCCATTTTCCTACAAATGACAAAATTGTATTCTTCTCTACCACCGAATTTTCATCTGTTCAGGTACCTGGGATCCTAGGATGGGTCCATACGTTGGCTGCTGTGAGTGGTGCCACAAGAAACACAGGTTGCAGTGTCCATATAGAATAATGCATCTACTCGTTTGAGTGTAGAAATTTGGAGAAAGCAGGGGTCAGTGGCTGAGCACACTGTCCCTTCTGGGCCAGAGCACCGCATTCTTCTTCCATGGATTTTTTTTTTTTTACTTTTAGGTCTCCTTTACAAAGTCTGGTCCTGCTGGGCATTGTTAATTTGCTTTGGTCTCGAACTCCCAATGATCCTACTGCTTCAGCCTCCTGAGTGCTGGGATTACAGGCATGGGCCGTCATGCCCAGCTCCAGCTCAGTTCCTGACTACATGAGGGAATAGAATCTGGAGCACCCACAAAAGTGGATGCTTTTCATGCTATACCTTTAAAAAAGAATTAAATTAATTCCTGAGGTGCAAATCATCCTTCTATATAGGCTCTACATTCCAGATTAGATGGCTTTAAGCTGTTAATATAAAAATGGTAAAAACATGTTCATTTAATAAGGATTTGCTGGATACTGACTGTGCGAAAGACCCAAGCAGTGCAAAATTCTCTGAAGGGTTTGCTCTAATCAAAGCTGTCACTTCCTCAGCCTCAGGTTCATGTGAGCAGGCCGGCCTTGCTCACTGGGAATCTGTATAATGATAAGACAGGAACCTGAGGCTCCCTGGAGTTTTATCCTTTCAGTTGATAAATTATTTAAAAGATTATCTCTATTTCAAAAGAGAAAATGTTACCCTCCTTTGAAGCTAACTTTTTTTCTTAGCATTTCTTTGGAAAAACTTTTTTTTTTTTTTTTTTTTTCCTGGCATGGTCTGGCAGAGAAAGGAAACAGATTTTGTTTTGAAGAGTATTGCATTCCACTGTAGTGGTTGATACTGATAAGCAGGATTTGTGAAAAGCTATTGGAAAACTTGACTTTTCTCACCTTCCACTAAAATGTTGTACATGACCCTTCTCTGCATTCATTTTTTAAAAAAAATATATTTGGTACAGGGTCTCGGACTTGTAGTGATCCTCCTGTTTTCAGCCTATCCAGTGCTGGGATTACAGGTATGCAACACCGTGGCCAGTATTGGTGGCTGGCTCAGTGTACCCAGGGGCTGGGCCACGCAACATATGGTGCTGGGGATCAAACCTGGGTTCCTGAGCTTGCCTAAGAGGTGCTCAGTCTGCTGAGCTTTCTCACTGGCCCTCCTACATGCATTTAATACTGACTTTGATTTGAGCAGTTATCCTTGGTGGAGGAAAACATTTCAGTTCTACATGTTGGACAATGAAAAGGAAAAAAAAAAACATAACCAAGAGACACAAATGGGCCTGGAGCCAAATTCAGTCCTGCCATCCTGTGGCTCTGTCTTGTCCTGTAGGTCACTTACTCTCTCCAGAGCTCCAGTTTCCACATCCGGGAAATGAGATAAGATCAACCCCTCTTGGACACAGTCTTTAGTTTATAACACCAGGCTCCAGCTACACAATTTTTTTCTTTTCTTTTTTAGTTATGCTCCTAAAACCCCTTCCAGTGTGTTTCTCTTTTTTTCAGAGTACCAACTTAAAATAGGATAGCTTGAATTAACCCAGCTCACCTCTGGCAGGTATACTCAACATGCTGTATAAAGTATAACATTCACTTTATTATTTCTTTCTCAAGAGAGTTTTCTTCAGTTCATTAAGACCCAGCTCCCCTTATATGGGCTTTGGCAGAGGTCGTGGGGCAGCACCAGTAGGTCTAAATTGGGGTGGAGGTGTTCGGTCCTTGTGTGCCTTTTTTTTTTTTTTTGGCAGAACCGAGAATTGAACTCAGGCCCTTGCACTTGCCAGGGAAGCGCTTATTCCACTGAGCCATCTCCCTGGCCCCCTTGCATGCCTTATGAGATTGATTTCTGACCACTTTGCAGTGAATGACACAACTCAAACAGTAACGCAGCTTCACATACAGCTTCAGAAGCACGTAACTGTCGAAGACACTTGCTTTGGAAATGTCCCTGACAGCAGCGGCCTCCACTATGTTCCGAATGACAAACTTCTTAATGGCTGTATCCTTGGGTATGCACCGGGCGCAGTTTGTGCAGCAAATAGACTGCACATGACTGCAGTCCTTTTTGGCATGACCATTGTTCCTTCTTTTTTTTCTGTCATCTTGGAAAAGAGGACCCGAAAGAGGCCCAGCTACACAATTAATTGCACATTGAGGCAGCAGTTTCCTGAGAACAGAGCTAGCTCAAGAATCTCTAGGAAGGAAAATGTATAGGAGAAGGTAGGTGAGTCAGCCACCCGAATGGCAGCTGAGGTAGGTTACAGAGCCACTCTGGGCAGACAGCGCTGTCCTGTGGCTGGACACCACGAGTCAGCACTTCCTGCCCCGTCTCTTAAGGTTGCTGTCCTCTTGCCCAGCCCCCTAGTAGAGGGGCTTTTCTCAGCCTCTTCTTTTCAGCATGACTTGCTTCCTTTGCCAGGTCAGCCTACCCTCAGGGCGGGGCGGCACACCATGTGGTCCCTGGTGCTTTAGACCGCTGAGCTATCTCACTGGCTCTGCACCATTCACATCCAATTCAGTTTTGTGTTCATCTGGTTAAGTCAGGTCATCTACTCTTCACTACAGTGAAGGAGTCTAAGAAAGCAAACATCCATGGCTTTGGTTTCCATTGTGAGGGGTAGATTCTTCCCATCCTTTGAAATTCCTAAGGCTGGAGATTTTCCACTAATTTTTTTTTTTTTTTTTGGCGGAACCGGGGATTGAACTTAGGCCCTTGCACTTGCCAGGGAAGTACTTATTCTACTGAGCCATCTCCCAGCCCAGGCTGAAGATTTTCCAACTTTAGGAAGGAGATCCAAAGTTAGTCCTCTAGCCGGGCGTGGTGGCGCAGGCCTGTAATCCCAGCACTAGGGGGAGGCTGAGGCAGGAGGATTGTTGTGAGTTCGAGACCAGCCTAAGCTACAAAGTGAGCTTAAGGCCAGCCTGAACTGCACAGTGAGACCCTGTCTCAAAAAGACAAAAAAAAAAAAAAAAAATCAAAAAAAAAAAAAAAAAAAAAAAAAAAAAAAAAAAAAAAAAAAAAAAAAAAAAAAAAAAA
>PVKA01038241.1:0-20396 GCA_004027165.1 Ctenomys sociabilis | reverse complement strand
ATAATTATTGAATCTTTGATATAATTCAGCTATAAAAAAACCTGTAAATATAATTTCATGTATGCACCTTGTACAGTACCAAAACATTATGAAAACAGTTTGCAATGTATTAATTCATCGACTCTGTATGGTTAAGGTGTCTTGAAACTGTCTGATTGACATTTGTATTTTAATAAAATAAAAATAAATGAAAAAAAAAATGTCCCTGCTGAAGCTGAGCTGAACTTTACCTATCAACAATTATTTTTTCTCTCTATTTTAATTCCATGTGTATAGGAAGCCTATTGTTTGGTAGTGGATCTTCACCCCTGAGTTTGTTGGTCTTTAGGCCAATCATTTGTGGACCTTCCACAGACACAGGGCTAAGAGAGCTTAACTAATCCGCGAGGCTTTAGCTGATTCTGTCAAATTGAAAAACAATTAGCCATAACACTATATTAATTATCTATGTTAACAATACAAGCAGGATCAACACTTATGAAGTGTTTCATTTCTTATTTTTTATTTTATTGAAGTACAACTATCAATGAGACAGTTTAAGGACAACTTAACAAGACGGATTCAATAAATTAATACACTACAAACAGTTCTCATAATATTTTGGTATCGTACAAAGAGCATACATCATATTATACTTACAGACATTATTATAGCGGATATCTCCTATAAGTAAATTAAGAGAGTGTAGCTGTTTATGTATCTTATTTTTTTATACCTGAATTATATCAAAGATTCAATAATTAATACTTTCTACGATGTTATTTCTCTAGTGGTTGTCCATAGTACTAGAAGCCGACATACTATCCTGTCCAACCACCATTAGTACAGATCTTGCCTCTCATAGGATTATGTAGAAGCACAGCGTTATCTATCCCAACTGTGCTGTCCATGCACAAACATCATGATTCTTCCTTTCTATACCGCTTCCTTTGTCTACACCTGTCAAAGATGGGCACTCCATTGTCATTCAATCAATTTAGGTGCCTGAACTCAATGACATAATCTAACACAGTCCAGCATTTCACAGCAATAGTGAGTTATCTGAAGAAGTTGTTGACTGTAGCCATTTACAGCTCAACTCATTATTATAGCCCCGTGTTGTATACCTCATTTTCATACTTCTCTGCTGGATGGTTAAGATCTAGATAGAGCAAGATCTATATACCAAAACATGTAGTTTTTGTTTCTGATGATGTCAGTGAAGTTCCCTCATGGTTTATTTGGTAATCCTGTACCTTATTCTGTAGATCCTTTGTCTGTGTCATCCATGCGGATGAGTCACGGCCAATGCTTGGCCAGATTGCACTCTGTGAGAGCCTGAGAGAAAGTTTTCTCTTCATGTGACTTTCCCCAGGTGCATTCTAGAACTTCGATCTCTTTCCTGTATGGCTCCATAATCTCCTTGGTTCAGGAAATTTGGCGCTCAACTGAACTTCATGATGTTGCAGTATAGGTTCTCCAATGTCCTGAGTCTTCGCTGAACTTGAAAGGCTAGGGCCAAAATGTTGTCTGACCTTGCGGCTCTTCTATTTCTCCAGTTTTGATCTGTGAACTTAGGTTGTTAACCATCCAGAAGAAAAGCTGATTAGTGCCCTGCAGCATATGCTATTCACTTTGCCTTATCTGACTCAATTATTTTTAGTTGTTGTTATACATTTCTATTTGTATTTCTTCTTTTCACTTCTTACACTAGGGAGAGTATATGATATTTACACATGTGTGTCTGGTTTATTTCACTTATGAGTATATGTTCCAGTGGCATCCACTTCAATATAAATGCTTCAAGTTTATCATTCTTAATAGCTGAGTAATACTCCATTATATAGAAATAACACATCTTTTTCAACCATTCCTCATGTGACAGACATCTTGGTTGTTTCAAAGATTTCACTATCACAAATTGTGCTGCTATAAACATAGGTACTCATATATCACTATTGTATAATGTTTTCAGTTCCCTTGGGAAAATCCCCAATAGGGAGTTAGCTGGCTTGAATGAAATTTCCAGTCCTTACTCTTTTGAGGAGTCTCCATACTGACCTCCACAATGGTTCTACCAGCCTACATTCCCACCAGCAGTGGAGAAGTGTTCCCTTTTCCCCGCAAACCTTTCCAACATTTGTTGTCGGTTGATTTCCTTATGATAGCCATTCTTTCTGGAGTGAGATGGTATCTCAGTGTTGTTTTTATCTGCATTTCACGAATGGCTAGCGATGTGGAGCATTGCTTCTGGATAGGAAGAATCAACATCGTGAACATTGCCATACTCTCAAAATTGCTGTACAGATTTAATGCAATCCCTATCAAACTGCTACCAACTTACGTCCAAGATCTAGAGAAATTGTTCCTAAAATTTATTTGGAACCACAAACCACCTAGAATATCAAAGGCAATCTTGGCCAATAAAGACAAGGCAGGAAACATCACAATTCCTGGCTTGAAATTATACTACAAAGCCACTGTGATAAAATCAGCATAGTATTGGCAAGAAAATAGACCTGAGGATCAATGGAATAGAGTAGAAGGTGCAGAAGCATCTATGAACACACTCAGCCATCTGATCTTTGACAAAGGGGCCAAACATACTCACTGGAAGAAAGACAGCCTCTTTAACAAATGGTGCTGGAAAACATGGCTTTCTACATGCCAAAAACTAAAACTTGACCCAGCTCGTTCACCATGCACTAAGTTAAAGTCAAAATGGATTAAAGATCTAAACGTTAAAACAGAAACACTCGATCTCCTGGAAGAGAAAGTAGGAGGAATTCTTGAAGACATAGTGGTAAGTAAAGAGTTCATGAAGAAACATACATTCACACGGCAAGCACCTGATAGAATCAACAACTGGGGTCAACTCTTCTTGAGGAGTTTCTGCATGTCAAAAGAAATTGTCAACAGAGTGAAAAGACCACCCACAAATTTTGAAAAAAACCTAGCTAATAAACAATCAGACAAAGGTCTGCTGTCTAGAATATATAAAGAACTAAGATATAACAGGGCCCTCAAATTTACAGATGCAATTCAAAAATGGCCATCTGAGATGAATACACACTTCTCAGAGGACAAAATTAAAGAATCGAAGTGTCTCATTTCAAAAGTCTCATTTCATGTTTCCAAGTCTATACATAGTACAATAAAAATACACACAGGGGCCAGGGAGATGGCTCAGTGGAATAAGCACTTCTCTGGAAAGGTCAAGGGGCTGAGTTCTATTGCCAGTTCTGCAGAAAAAATAAAAGAAATATACACAGGGATGCAAGGCAACTAGGTGTGATGGCACACACCTCTAATCCCAGCACTCTGAGAATCTGAGACAAAAGAATCACTTAAATTGTTTGACCTTTGGCTTCTCTCCAGTAATCTAGGATAAACATCAGCCAGTTTATTGGCTTGGAATACAAAAAGTTCACAGAAAATATACTTGCATGTAGCTCCTGTCTTGTGTAACAGGACATGGCAAATCTCTTTAATATAAAGTATCTTCTTTGAACTCCAGAGAACTCAAAATGCTGAAAGAGTAGTACTGCATGTTCACCAAGACACAGAGTTCTTTCTTAGAGGACAAACTCTTCTGTTGTTTTGTTTCCCCTGGTACATTTCAGAAAGATGGCACTGGGGATTATTTCATATGCTATAAAATGAATCTCATTTAAAGGTAAAAATGGAAAGTGGAGATGTATTCATCATATCACTGATTTGAGGTTTTTTTTTTCCTTTGTACATTAGCTACATGGCAACAATATTCCCTTTTACCTGAAAGGACAGATCTTACAAATCACTCCTTAGTTTTGAACAAATATTGTAGTGAGCAATGCTTCTAGGATGTATCTTATCTCAATGGACTCCTTATTGTCAAGTAACTTTCCAAAACGTTGAAATAACATAATTTTGTTCAACTAATATTATCTCTTGACATATGTTTTAAAAATATAAATAGTAGAATATTTTCTTTTTCCTTTATTTAATTTCAAAAGATTCCTCCTGTATGTGTGTTCATTTATGCCCTCAAGCAATTTTCAAGTATAAGCCCATGGTTCTGAATTACTTTTAAAATTTTGATCTCATTATTTGCTATTTGCATAACAATAACCAGTGACAGAAAATAATGTGTGTATATGTGTTCAGTCACTTGTACATCAGCATTAAAGATAAGCCTAACAGCCAGGAATGGTGGTGTATAACTGTAATTCCAGCACCTGGAAAGCTGAGGCAGGAGGTTCACTGCAAATTTAAAACCAGCCGAGGCTACAGAGTGAGCTCAAGCCCAGCCTGAACTGCATAGGGAGATCTTGTAAAAATAAATAAATAAATAAAAAGCAACATGAAGTAAGCTTGAGAATGTAAGGACTAAGACCTGTCCCAGAAGGTGGCAGACACCTCCATTTCCTTGGGTTTCTTTTGGTGCATCTATGCCTCCCCAGAAAACCGGGCTGTGTGGACAAGCTCATGTAACTGACAGTAGTCTTGAGAAAATGACATTTTTAACTTAATTTTACAAAGAAGAAAACTGTTGGCAAAACAGACTTCAAATAGCACACAAAGCGGTAAATAATCCATTAGGATTCAAATTCAGGCCTGTGCTATTTATATTTCTTTTTTGAGTGCTATTATTGGTGAATTTATTTGTTCACTCGAGTCCCACATTGTGTTAAGGTGAAAAAAAGGGAAGATTATGTTTTTTTGTTTGTTTTGTTGTGCTTCTCTTTCTTTAATTTGTATGTGACACTGGAGAATGAACCGAAGAACTTCCTACTGACTTACATCAGTAGTTCTTTTCTTATTTATTTTTTTAAAACTTCATTCAAATCATTTATTTATTATTATTATTTATTTATTTATTGATTGATTGATTGATTCCCCCCAACCACAGCTGAATATACATTTTTTTTCAGCTGCACACGGGTCATTTTCCAAAATAGACCACATACTAGTCCAGAGGTCATGCCTAAGTATATGCAAGAAAATAGAAATTACCCCTTGCATACTATCTGACCACAATGCAATGAAATTGGAAACAAATGAAAAAAGAAACCAGAAAAACCCACCAAACTCATGGAAACTAAACAACACCCCACTCAGCAATCAATGGGGTGCAGAAGAAATTCAACAAGAAATTCAACAATATAAACAATTCAATGAAAATTCAAGTACAACTTACCGGAATTTATGGGATGCGATGAAAGCAGTTCTTAGAGGGAAAATAATAGCTATGAACTCACACATTAGGAAAACAGAAAGGGAACAAATTAGCACCTTAATGTTGCACCTCCGCCAACTAGAAAAAGAAGAGCAAACAATACCCAGAGCGCAAACACGGGAAGAAATCATAAAGATTAGAGCAGAAATTAACTCAATTGAAATGAAAAAAACAGTTCAAAGAATCCACAAATCAAAAAGTTGGTCCTTTGAAAAACTAAACAAAGTTGATAAGCCTCTTGTCAACCTCATCAAAAAGAGGCAAAAGAAAATTCAAGTACAAGCAATAAGGAATGAAAAGGGCGAAATCACCACAGACTCAGTAGAAATTCAGAAGATTATCAATAGTTACTTCAAGAATCTTTACACTCACAGAATAGAAGACACAGAAGAAATGGACATATTCCTCGAAAGGTACAAATTACCAAAACTGAATCAAGAAGATATAACAACTCTCAATAAGCTGATAACAGCCAATGAAATATGAAACGTAATAAAAAGCCTACCAACAAAGAAAAGTCCAGGTCCTGATGGATTCACAGCTGAATTCTACAAGAAATTTATAGAAGATATAATTCCCACATTCCACAAACTGTTCAGTGAAGTTGAAAAGGAAAAAGACCCCCCGAAATCATTTCTGGAGTCAAGTATAATACTGATTCCAAAACCAGGGAAAGACACAACCAAAAAGAACTACAGGCCAATCTCCCTCATGAACATGGATGCAAAAATACTCAACAAAATCCTGGCAAATAGAATACAGCGAATCATCAAGAATATCATTCACCATGACCAGGTAGGATTCATCCCAGGGATGCAAGGATGGTTCAATATTCGAAAATCTGTAAATGTAATGCACTATATTAATAGACTGAAATCTAAAAACCACATGATCATCTCAATTGATGCAGAGAAAGCCTTTGACAAAGTCTCTTAATTAGTTTGGACAGATTCACCTTACTGAGTCACTGAGTTGTCCAACTCTGCTCACACTTCTAGTGATACCACATCAGCATCCCGGGGTGCTGGGATTACAGGCAGGAGCCACCCTGCCTAGTTTTCCATTTAAAATTCAATTTAACTTTCATCCCTCCTGACTCTAAGAACAGTGGCATAATATATGCTGTTAGAAATATGTATTGCATTTAGTGCCATACTCAAGATACTCCCCTTGCAGAAAATGAGAGGTGAATATAGACATTTAGATGTGATTATGATATTCTTTTCTTTCTGGAGATATAAGAGATAATGAAAGATTGTTGTTTATCAGCATTTCTTATTAACCTTCTGCACTGACATAGGTAGATAAGCTTATTGCCAGATAGATTATAAAGGATCAAATTTCAAATAAGTGCTACCTGAGCTCTGACATCAGTTGAAATTTGTTTTCTCACTAATCTAGACCTGGAAGCCTGAAATTGTGGCGCTAGCTCCCATGTTTGGGCTCCGGTGAGGGCCTACCTTCTGAAGCAGGTGGCCGTCGACTCCTCCTGCTTGAGTATGATTTTTCTCAGTGGCTGAGCATGGAAAGAAAGAATGAAGGTGGAAGACTTTCCTCATAAAAGCACTAATAACAGCCTGAAGACAAACCCTCATGACCTCAGCTAAATATAACTACCTCCCCAAGTCTCACCTCAAACATCACCACCATTAGCATGAAGAGTTTTAGTATTTGGTATTTGACTTTTACAAGAGACAATTCCATCCATAACAGCGGGAGAAAAAACAGAGGAAAAAAAGCCAATGTTGTAAGATGATAGAAAAACTGAAACGCAAACAAGTTAATAGGGTTATGAAATCTATTTTTAAAACTGAAAGGAGCAGATCTGTGTGTTCCTCCTGACCAGAAGGAGCAAAACTTTCTAATTCAGTTCAAGTCACATTTGTTTTCTAATGGGGAGTACTGTAGTATAACTGTCCCCTGTCACTTCAGACTCCATGATTACCTTATCTACAGACAACATCAGGGAACTTGGCAGAAAAAGAATTGTGTTGTTGTAAATATCACTGGAATAGGGTCTAAATATGGAGACATCCAAAGAAGCCACATATTAGTTTTGTAGAAACAAGATCTCAGGAACAACAACAACAAAAAAAATACAATAAATATCACTCTCCCTGCAAAACACACACACACACGCACACACACACACACACACACACACACACACACACACACACACACCTTTTCCCCTAACGTCTACATCTATGAACAGTCCATTGTAATAGATTACACTTATATTTGGCTTTCAAATGGCATGTATGTAGCTGACATGTTGACATTTGGGTATAACTGATATTTGTTGAATATGTACTAGTTCCCTAAGTTGACAAATTATACTGAGTGGGTAACAACCAAACTGTGAGCTAGGTATCATGTAATCCTATGACTATCAGCAAAATAAAGCTAAGGAAAGTTATGAATGCAGCAAAGTAGACAAATTAATTTCTTTCAGTGGCAATAGCAAAGTACACTCATGGCACCCCATATCAATGAGTTACTTTACTGTGGACAACTGTCTCAATTACTTTTCTCTTGTTGTTGAGACAAACCATCCAGTGCAAAGGGAAGAGTGACAGCAGAGAGCAAGCCCCTCTCCCCTCCATGTATTGCACACAGGCTATTGGCAGTGTAGCACTAACATTCATAATCCTAGCAGCGTTCACACCCATGATCCCAGAATTGGATCATGAATCAATCACAGACTCTAGAAGCCACCCTATGACTATCTGAAGCTTTGAGGAAATATCTAGACAGAAGCCATAACAACAGCGTGTGCAGTATCTGGCTCTGGTGTTTAGCACACTATACTATCTAAGCTCCTGTGTATGCAAATGCATGCAAAGAGATGACATAATCTAAACATAGCCCATTGTTAAGTGATATCGACTATACCACAAATATGTTAGCTGAAATAATAGTAGGCTACTGTCTCACACTTCTAGAGTGAATACATTGAAAATGAAGGTTAACAAAGCTGGTTGGTTCCTTTAGAAAGGTATGATGGAAAAAGTTATTCCAGGTATATTGCTATGGATTATGGATAGCATATTTCTTTTGTGATTACTAGCCTCATCTTCTCTTCATGCCTGTCTGTCAGTGTATATAAATGTTCTCTTAATGAGGAGCTTAATCTTTATGTTCTTGTGATATTTTAAATTGACTACATTAATGCATCTTCAAATATGATCACACTGAAGAACTGTTAGAGCTTCAACATATCTTTTGTGAGGATGTGTTTCAAACCACAATAGTGTGTAATAAATATGACTTCAGAAAATCACTATATATTATAAAAGCTAGGAAGAAATCCAGTTTATTCCACTGTATCATACAACTCTTGGATACAAGGAATATGGAAATGAGTGAACTTGTGGTCAGGTATTAATGACAAGATAAATAATTTCTTTAACCACATTATAAAGAGGTTATATTACCTGAAATATATGTATTTTTCATTTGTAGTACTTGCAAGTCAATACATATCCTCTTAAGAGCAACGCTGCCAAAGTTCTTCTTTTTTTTTTTTTTTTTAATTTTTCATTACTGCCTGCTAAGTTTCCTACACTGGCCTAGTACTTATCATTTCTGCCTCAGCCTTCTTAATAGTACATAAGATCACTGGTGTGCTCCACAATACTTAGTGAAATTTATCTTTTTAACATAGCATGGTTATTGCATATATAACAAACTTTAAAATTATTTCAATAGCATTAGAATAATTTTATTATCTCTGAATTGGGATACAAGAAAAGGAAAACAAACAAACAAAAACCCTGTGGTGTCAGGAATGCGGGATGTCTGTTAGTTCCACATGGAACATTGATATCATTTTCAATAGAACTGTGTCCTGGATATTGTGCGTATTTGAAGACTAAGCATGGTGGAAAGAGATGTGTTTGGGCACAACTTAATCAGCTGTGAATCTTCACAAGCTCATCTTGTAAACTTGATTTGAAGGATGTCTAGACCTGACTGTATTTTGAGAATATTAATAGATGAATTAATCGATTGATAAGTGCATTATAAATGGACTGCTAGGAAGCATAGAGTAGTTGGATTTGCTACGTCATTGGAGACATGACTTCACCTTTTCTCTGCTTAAGTAAGTTAAGCTGCTGTCCTCTATTGTATAAACAGCCAATCATAGACTAAAACCTATTATGCAGGAGCCAAATAAATGCTTTCATTCTTCAAATTGTGCCCATCAAGTAATCTTTTCAAAGAAATGAAAGTTTGAATAATGCACACATATTTGAAATTGAAATTAAGGCAACTTTATTGAAATATATCCTGCATTATTTGATAATCATGCCCTGGAGTTGGTAGGGTTCTTTGTTTTCCTTTTGGAGACAGTGTCTCTCCACGTATTTCTGGCCTGCTTTGAGTCACTATGTAGGACAGGCTGGTCTTGAACTTGCAGGGATCCTTGTGTCTGGGCTCCCAGAGTGCTAGAGTTACAGCAATGAGCCACTGTACCTGACAAGACTGTAACTTTTTAAATGGGACTTACAGCTATATTCTATTTTCTTGGAAATCTTTAGTTTTACGTAAATATTTTTATCTTCAATGCATTTATATAATTTAATTTGAGAGCTTGTGGTCTTATTTAAACAAAACTTAAAGTTCTCATTTATATCAAACTTTTTATAAAAGGGCACATGATGGTTTAGTCAAAGTCTTCTAGGGAAAGTATGTGGCCAGACAAAACTTCTATAATCTTTGTCTCTTTAAAGAAACCTTCTATTTCTTCTGTTCTGTAAAGAAGGTAGTCTTTCATTGTCTTGGATGTATATAAGCATTCACATTTTAAAATGTTAAAGTTAAAAATTTGCATTATAATTAGACTGGTAACTGTCCACTGTCTTATTCTAAATTACAAAGTTCAAGCATTCTATCTTCAGGGACAAGAAGTCAAATTTTCAACTTAAATAAAGAGTAGAGATAGCATAAAATTTAAATGTCTTTTATTATAATTTTAACAAGTAGTTCTACTTCATATTTTCTTATTTCTACATTGTCTTCACCAATGTAAGCCTATGACATAAATTTTAATACATGATTTATGGTTACAAATTCATTTTTTCATTCTCATTTATAATGGGATGTCACATTTTATCATGCCTGCATTTAATCATCTCCTGTCTGCATATTAATGGTTACAAATATGATACCTGTGCAGACCCAAGAAGTCAGGAGCTCAGCTGTCTGAGACTGTAATGGTTGAGTGCCTTGAAAAGTGGGGTTGGAAGAAAAAACTTTAGATGTCTTTGTACATGCATATGCATTATAGAATAGGTGCTATGGTGAAAAGGAAGGATTTCTACTGAGTAGAGTCAATTTGTATAAATTGATTTTTCATAAGCCCCCGTAATCTGTGTATCCATAACTGTACTCAATGTACAATAAGCTTTGTGTCAAAATCAGGTAAGATCATAAACAAGACATTGCTAAGCTTTAATGTCAAGTTTAGGTGACTGGGAAATCCATACGTAACTCATAGTTGCATTTATTCCTACTGAAGCAGTTAGTCTAGTGTACATAGATGAAAAGTCACGATTTGGGACTGTATTTGACTTGATAGTATGATGTTTTAAGAATTCCCTATAGGAATTATAGGTGAAATATAAAATTACACCATTAGTTTATGGAGAATAAAGTTGATGCTAAATATAGTCATCTTTCAGTGTCCTCGGAATTAATTTCAGGATGCCCCTAAACCCTCATTTCATGGATACCAATATCTTAAGTAGTCATGTTCCTCATATATTACAGCATAATATTTGCATATAAAATGTGCTCATCATCACATATCCTTCTGTTCATCCCTAGATTACTTAAACTACCTACCACATTGTCAATACTATAGTAGAGCAAATAATTGCTCTACTATATTATGTAATGACAAGAAAATATACTTGTTCAGTAGAGACACAGGTATTTTCTGGTATTTTTTATTTACCTTAGTTGAATCAGTGGATATAGAACCTACAGGTGGAAAGCACTGACTATATGTACTTATTTAATGAATAAATTTAATGAATAAATGTTCTTTTTGGGTAACCAGTAGTAGCAGAGAGCCATACCCAATGGAAAAACATACTGAGCTGTGGTACTCTTCCTGAAAATGTACTAGTGAGCTAGCAAGGGGGAAGGACTTGACTGAATTCTATTAACAATGAAGAGAAGGAACAAAATTCAATTGTATCATAAGGTGAAAAAACAAACGTAAAACAAGACAAGGGAAAAGTAAATGAACAGGAAGAAATGAGTAAGTTTGAAGGGATGTAATTGGAGATGCTGAGCAGAGTGTTAATACAATCAAAAAGAAAAACTGTATGATCAGTGACAGTGTGTGCTGCTGAGTATGCAAATGGAGGTTAAGTCTGAGAAGTTCAAGTATGCATGAGGAAGGAGCAGAGTGTATTAATTAAGAGCAGCTGCATGCATGACTGGTACTGCTGTACACAAACAGAAATAGAATATATTGTTGTCTTTGGCCTTCAGGACTGCTAAATGAAATGATGCTTCTAACTCAATGAAAATCAGAAGACAAAACTGAAAGAAAACAAGGTAAAGTTTTCTCAACCTTTGATTTAGCAGATGTGTGCTTTGTCTTCTATGAAGCCTTTCTGGAATACATAGCATATTGGGGGTATCTACCAATGCCTCACACTAGGACAGGATTTTGGCTGCAGTAGGGCCTGTCTCTTCTTCAACTTTTTTGCGATAGCCTTAACCTTTTTACCAGTACCACTGGCAGAAGAATTCTTGGCTTTGGATTCCTTTTCTTTAGAGTCTGGCATCTTAGTTCTTTTACTTACCATCTTGCAATACGGGAAAGAGAAGTAAGTTTCTTGTTTCTAAATTATTAATAAATTTTGTTCTCTTAACCTCTATTTTATTATTTTATTTTATTTGGCAGAACTGGGATTGAACTCATTCCCTTGAACTTGCCAGGGAAGTGATTATTCCACTGAGCCATTTCCCTGGCCCCTTGACCTCTATTTTAAAAACAGGATATTAGTTTAACTATGCCAGATGATAAAATCTGTGGCCCTAGTTTAAACCAATACCTTACTAATTTAGGAAAAAACTTTCAAACACAAGTTTCATGGTTGAAAAATAAGATACATGTTATGAATGTTCCATTGGTTCTATATTTGTCATTTTTCACAAAAGTTTAAGGTTAATACATTAGTGAAGTGTAACAGGTCTATGAATGTAATTAATTCTTCCCACTTAAAGAAATGAAAACTTTTGAGATGGAAAAGAAATTGAACTTACTTCTTACAAAAGTTAAGATTTATTTGTGCCTTTTCAGACACAATAAATTTCTTTACTATTTCTTACTAAATACAACTTTAGAAGAAATATTAAAGCATATTACAAAATAATTATTTGCTTAGTTTGATCATCAGATATATCATTTCTCTAATATAAGTAGGTTATTTGCTATAAAATATAATCAGATTATTTACCTTAAGTATTTCAAGAAAAGTCAATAAAAACATTAACCTGGTTTGTTTTTAAATAAGAAAGCAAAAAAGGATATACACAAAGGAGTCATTAACTGTATAAATATTCAATTTAATAATAATTCACTTTCTTATTTACCCAACTACCATTTTTATCCTTAATTCTTTTCATGTGTTAAAATTGGAACTGTATATGGAGTAAAACAAATTGTTTCCAAAGAACTATTACTCTGGCCCTATCTTATCATGTACTTTTATACAAGTTTGTTATCTAAAATTCTCATTTTTCTTATCTATAAATTGGAGATAGAAAAATAGTTCCAGGACAATGCAAAAAGCCAATACTTATATATTGTAAAGTATTGTACCATACTTATGGTGCATAGTACATGAACACATGATATAGTACTAATATGATCTATATACTACTAGTCACTTATTCATCTGTCTAGCTAATGACAAAAATGAATAGCAATGACTTTTTGTGTTCTTCTCAAATTTTGTTAAATCCATCAAAGTTCATGGCTAGTCCTTAAATTGTATTTCCTTCTGGAAACTCTGTGCAATTTTTATTTAAAAAAATAAGACAGTATTTTAATTGAAATATAAGAAATTCTTCTAAGACTGACATCATTAATATATTATGAAGATGAAATATACATTTATGTGATTGTAATATTTAATAAATACCAGTTACTTTCATTGGCATCACCATTTTCCCTGCTCACCAGCTGATTACGTTGTTGATTATTAGCATGGATTTCTTCATTTCATCTTTTGTTCCTTGTAATGTCTTTTGCAAGATACTTCTACATTGCATTCTTTCAGGATAAGTGCACACAGACTAAGCTTGAACCTTTTCAGCGACCTGATTAAACATCAGGTAGGCCTTCCTGCCTTCCATTTCTTGGCATTCAAGGCTCTCCAAGTTGCGCTGCCTTCTTAACATTCAGATCTATTTCTCAGCTCACCCTCAGGGACAATTAGAGCTCTTTCAACAATACTCAGCAAAGGAAGATCCCAGAATTGCGACATGATCAGCATCGTGCTTTTATGTAAGCTCTGGTTTCTTTTCTCTGATTTCTCTAACATCTTTCTTTTCTGTGAAATGACCATCCATAAGGACAATGTATTATTTAAAGTAAGTTAACTATATGTGTGTGTGTGTGTGTGTGTGTGTGTGTGTGTAATATATATATTTAGATTATATATACATTACCTAAAATGTAAAGATCTTAAGCAATCAGTCTCTGCACATCTCAGCCCAGTGAGTCTGACTGTGGACAATGTGGAAATGAAAAAGCCTGGAAGGGGTAGATTGACAATGCATTGTCAGCCTGCTTAAGCAGTCACAGGTACCATGCATCAATTCCCAGCATGCTGTGCCAGCCTCTTCCCGGTGCACTGAGACTGGATTGAGACTGGGCGTGATGGCACACACCTGAAATCAAGTGCTTGGGAGGCTGAAAACTGGAGGATCACTGTGAGTCTGGTCTGTGTCAGGAGACCCTGTAGACCCTTTACTAAATTCATAAAAAAAGAAATCCACTGTAAGTGGCATAAGACCCTCGCAGCCATATTTCAAATAATTAAAGAACCCTTTTAATTCTAAGAGGTACTGAACAACAACAACAACAACAAATGTACACTGGAAGAAAATTTAAGAGTGTTGGTAAAAATAGCCTTAAACACACACACACAGTGCAAACACTTTGCTAAAATCTCTAAAATACCCTCAAACCTTTTCCAAAGTCAGAATGAATCGCTCAGTTCCTCTATGCCTACTTTATGGCACTAATCTTTCTGCACTATGCAGATTAGCACTGTACTTATATCTACTATCTCCCACCCCAGTCAGGACCCAAGAGAGGCTGGTGGTTTGTGTTTATGCTCTGATCTACATTATCTGCTATTGAGCCCTGAACATGAAATTATTTGAAAAATATTTCTAAAGGAAATAAGATCTCAGCTGGGCCAGTAATTGAAACACTCTGGACAGCTGAGGCAGGAGGATCACAAATTCCCTAGAGAACTTACTGGTTTAGCAAGAATGTCTTAAAATAAAAATTAATAAATCACAAACAGTTGGAGATGTAACTGAGCACAAAATCCCAAGGTCCATTCCCCAGCATTACAGACATAAAGCAAAAGAAACACATTGAGAAAGACGGAGATAAAAGAGAAAGATGTGGAAAAGGGAGATGAAGGGAGCATCAGCTGGAATTCCTCCAAGTTGTTAAATCTAGCACTCGACAAAGTGCTGCTGACAAACTTCATAATTAAAACTGCATAACAGAAAGGGCAAGTACAAGTAAGTATCATAAACTTTACCTGCACCAAAAGGGACCAGAGCTAAAAATGGCTCTCACACAGCACAGTTTAAATCAAGCTCCCTTGTGAAGTGGAGGAGAAATAATAATGACTAAAGAATTCTACTTCCTTGAATCCTTTTAACAGCAACAGAAACTTCCAGGACAATTTTAAAATACTGCTGTGTTTCATCAAATCTTTTGATGACTACAGAAGATAAGACTTATGGGGGACAGCGAGATAGCTCAGCAGTCTAAAGCACATGTTTAGGCACGCTTAGGTAGGTGCAGGGGACCATGGTTCAAACACTGACACCACATGATGTGCCAGCCCCACCCTCAGGTTGGACTGACCCAGTCCAAAACAAAAAAAAAGATAGGACTTATGATTTCTTTTCTTATTGATAATTTTAGGTAGGATGTGTGTGTGTGTGTGTGTGTGTGTGTTTGTGTACTTCTTATTTCTTTTAATAAGCAAAGACAGGCACATAACTAGGTTAGTTTAACAATAAGGTATCTTAAGTTATATTTCTCAGAACAAAACTGAATATGTTCTGTGAGAAAAAGTGATCACATTATTTTAAAGGAATAGATTGTTGTGGCCAGAATTCTGTAGCCTGTGACTTTCCTTTTGTAAATGGAGCAATGAGCAGTATTTCCAGTCCCTTTTGGACAACTCAATGCCTGGACTCAAGATGCGATTTAGTCTTAATTGAAATAACTCCATTACTGCTTGAAAGGCACCTTCTTTGGAAAGAGAATCTTGGGTATTATACCCTCTACTCCTAATGATACAGTTCTTTGAATGAAGAGAAATCCAGAACAATGAAAAAAATGGTCCACACACTTACACACATACACCAGAAAGCATTATAGTTGCTTAAAATATAGTTCTTCATGTCTTGCTTTTCACCTTTTTGCAGCCTAGTTGAGCCAACACTAGATTTGTCTGAGTTAGTCTTTGTGGAAAAGTTCTGCTTTCTGTGCCTGGAACTGGGGGATACCTTGGTCCATGATGGTAGAGACATATAAAAACAAGGGATGGTAAATGTGTGTTGTACGATATTCAGTGAGATAATTTTCCCTACAAGGACTATAGTCTGATGCTTTTTGAAGCTTGACACATTAACTGATAAATCTACTGGGAATCACCAGGATGTCATCTAGTATTCTGCTTGCTATGGAAGCAAGGTAATTACCTCTGAAAACTCCTTAGAAAATGTTGAATAAACCATTATGTTCAACATGACTGGCCTTTTAGATTCATATACCCCTCTGTTAGTTCAATGGCAAGTTTTCAGTAAAAAAGTAATAATCATGGAACCATCATGTTGACATTACAGCATAATATTCACAGACTATAATTCCATAATAAATCATAAAATAAAGTTCAACCAATCATATCCCAGATTTCTGCCTGCAATATAAGTTGTAAGTCTTGTTTATTTACTACCTGTGAAACTTGAAGAAATATTCTTACAATATTGGCAAAAGGAGCTACCATGATATATTTGAAATAGTTGAATGGGCAATATTGTATTTGAAAATCACTCAGGACAACATCTCACATACTAAAACATAAAAAAAAATTCTTCTTCCCTTTTCTTTAATTTTTTTTTGAAATTCTAAATATTGTTCATTTGTCACAAGCATGTTGGAGATAACAGCTTTAATCATATGATATCTCTAAGTTGCTTAACAAAACTTTGACTCTATATTCTAATACTCAGTTGGCAACAGAACTACAAAATTACAAAATTCAGTAAATATTCACAATATTTTTTCTTTCAAAGATGTGTATTGAAAGCTGCATGCAGTCTCTTTGTTTTGCTTTAGGAGACAGCTTGGTGGTCTAAGTGCCTTCCCTACAAGTGCAAGGACATGAGTTCTATCCCCAAAACCCTGTGTGGTCCATGTCAGCCACCAAAACCAGGCATGGTGGTGCATACCTGTAATCCCAGCACTGAGGAGGCTGAGACAAGAGGATCACTATGAGACCAAGCTGCATACAAGACTCTCTACCAAATAAATAAATAGAACATTTTTATATTAAAAAAAGAAAATCAAATTGCCTTTCTTTCAAAGATACTCCATCACCAGGAATGACTGAGACTTTTCCTTAAGAAAAATAAAATAAAACAAATAGGCAAACAAAAGATTGTCCTTGGTGTAGAAGGCAAGGTACAAACCCATAAAATAAAATAAAATAACATTAATTCCATGATACACAGTATCATGCAATCTAATGTTCAGTCCATTGCAGTTTAAGAGAGATTCATGTTAAATCACACTCTGGACAATCCAGAGATTTTGAGAACCATATGCCAAATTCCTCAAGGTGCAGTGAGAGTTCCTTGTGTGCTTGTTAAGGACACCCCTGGACATCGGCAACATATGTATTCAGTGGCTTCGCAACACACACTAAGTGTCTTCCCTACAAGTGCAAGGACATGAGCACCTAAGGGGGGAATTAGGTGGCAACATCACCATCTGAAAGAGGAATTTGTGTCCTCTTTTGTGCAATTAGGAAGATTATGCTTCTGCATTAAAATTCAATAAAACCTCAAATTGCTTATTCTTGAAACAGGCAGTTTCTTGAACATCACTTTAGAGATTTTAAGAAAAATTATCAATCTAGTTGCTTGTACCATTTATCTACCTTTGGGAAGATTGGAAGTTGTTATGGAAGGTAATTATTTTCTCTTTATGCAGAACTCATCATAAACATTATCAATATTGTCAACAATCTCAAGGCATTTGCCCATTTAATTAGTATGAAGTCCGTTTTATGTGCATCATTGTATCTTGCCATGTGACATGCTTATCCTCACTTTATAGAGCAGAAGACTATTACAGAAGCAAACCTCCAAGGAAAGAGGTAAAGGATAGCTGATCCATGCTTTGGATCCTGACTCTATACTGCAGGCTCTTGTCTTCTATGTGAAAAAAAGAGACTGCATGTTTTGAAGAATATTATGGATAATGTGAAGAATATTATGGGTAATGTGAGGAATATTAAGGGTAATGTTAAATAAGTTGAACTAATTTTTATCAGGAATGTAGGTCCTAAAAAGACATAAGTGATGACTAGCGAGATAACATGGTTATTCATTGTCAGTCTCATGTAAATGAAATCTACGACTTGTGTTGTGAGAATCATAGCTTTAGCTTATAGTTGTCAGTCACAGCTTTATATTTTTAATAATTTTATTGAGAAACAAATGGCAATGAGACAGTTTTAAAACCAATTCATAGGACAGTTTCAGTGAGTAATACCTTACATATTGTTGTCTTCCTAGTGGTTGTTCATAGTACAAGATGCCTACAGGATATCCTGTCCATAAACACTATTAGAACAAAACTTTCTATTCATTGAATTAAGAGAAAGTAGCTATATATCTATCCTAACTATTTTGAATATACAGATACAAAATGGTCTTTCATTTGTAAAGCTAATATCCCCCCAGTGAATGGTTTTTATATTCATCGTCTGAAGTATGTTTCAGAATGTCAACCATTGATCTGTAAGCCTACAGGCAAGAGGAAAATAAGTGTTTCATTTTTTAGTATACGCTACTTCATGGTTGTTTCTCACAAAACTCTAAGTAGTATCGATGGAGGACAGCACATAATCTCATCTCCACACAAACTACATGTACATTGAAAACTATGTTCTATTATGTGCCTAGAGACATAACCAGTTAACAAAATGTGTTTCTGTAACCCAAAAGGAAAGGGACAATGGATTTAGGATACATTGAACAAAAGATATCATCAGTCTAAAAATAATGTTCCAAAACATTGTTGAAAATACTTTTTCTTCTCTTTTTAACTCTTTAAAAATTTATTTTAAAGAGAGTATAATAATTGATAAGATGTTATAAATGGCACACATTTAGAAGAACAAGATGAGAGGTATTCAAGCACAGTTCTGCTTAGATTGCCAATATCAGCATACAGAATTAGAATGAAAATTCTAAATGCCAGTTTCCATTTTCAAAAAACTGATGGAAATTATTAGTGAAATAATCACAGTCTTTGTATATATTCTTGCATGATTTCTCTGCCTTCCTTTTTCCCTATCTTTTCTCCTTTCCCTCATCTTCATTATTTATTCCTGGAACATAGCACTTATATACATATGTGTACTAAATCAGATTTGCATGTGTAAATATGGTATTGTCTCCCCAGTGTGAGAACCTGAAAGAATAAATAAAACCTAAAAAGTATAAAAGATAGAGTGAAGCAGAAATAAATGAAAAATAATTTTCATTTCAAAAACAACTTAAGAAATATTAATGACAACATGCTATTGAGTACTCTGTATAAACAAACTCTTTAAGCTATTAACACTTCACTTGCATAGCTGGCTATGAAACTGTGAGGAATCAATAGCATGGTTTTAACAGTCAGGCAATAATGACATGTGAAGGTCAAGTTACTTATACCATGCTGACTAACAGTAATTCAAACACAGAAAAGTGATCCCATACAACTCTCCAGACTGCAGGGTGGAAGTGACATCCTACCTGCCAAGGGCTATGCACCTTAGTAGTCGCATGGAAATCAGGAACTTTATTTCAGCTCAACAATCGCTTGTCAAAAATCACTCATGCATTTTATTGTGAATTTTATTCATCTTTAACTTTGTGAGTTAAATTATAAATATGGTTTTAAGCATTTTCTTAGAAATTTCTGACTAGTTTTATGTTTATTGTATAAATTTCTAGTAAAATTAGTTTAATTTAGTATGTGTTCTGGGTATTTCCTTCTCCTAAACTGGTTTTTAAAGTATTTAAATTTCAGAAACAGATATATAGAAAGTACCTGGGCAATGCACAAAACTACTTGTGGTGGTGAAGCTGGATTCCAAGCTCCTGAAAACCAGACCCATTCACTTCCTGCCAGGTAGTGTGATCTCCCTCCCAAGATTAATCGGCCTAGTATGGAGACTCCTCAAAAGAGTAGGACTAGAAATCCCATTCAAGCCAGCTATCCCCCTACTGGGAATTTTCCCAACGGATTTGGATACATTGTATCATAGAGATATATGTGTACCTATGTTTATAGCAGCACAATGTGTGATAGCAAAATCTTGGAAACAACCAAGATGTCCATCTCATGAGGAATGGTTGAAAAAGATGTGGTATTTCTATATAATGGAGTATTACTCAGCTATTAAGAATGATAAGTTTGAAGCATTTATACTGAAATGGATGCCACTTGAACATATACTCATAAGTGAAATAAACCAGACACACATGTGTAAATATCATATAGTCTCCCTAGTATAACAAGCAAAAAGCAGAAATACAAAAGGAAATGTACAACAAGTAAAATCAATTGAGTCAGATAAGGCAAAGTGAATGGCATATGCTGCAGGATACTAATCAGCTTTTCTTCTGGATGGTT
>PVKA01038240.1:7646-20500 GCA_004027165.1 Ctenomys sociabilis | reverse complement strand
TCATGGCACTTTTCACCTCTGCATTCCTCAGTGTATAGATGATAGGGTTGAGAAATGGTGTTCCAATGGTGTAAAATACAGCCACCATCTTGTCCATAGGGAAGGTGGTTGGGGGACGTGTGTATATGAATATACAGGGGCCAAAGAATAAGATAACAACAATGATATGCGAAGTGCAAGTGGAGAGAGCCTTCTTTCTCCCTTCTGCACTGTGGTTTCTCAGTGAATGTAGGATGACAAAGTATGAGATCATAAGGAAAATAAAGCTGCTTGAGCAGATGGCCCCACTGTTTGACACCAACAGCAGGTTAATCATATGGGTGTCCATGCAGGCGAGTTTCAGCAAGGGCTGCAAATCACAGCAGTAGTGGTCAATCAGGTTGGGTCCACAGAAGGGCAACCTCAAAGCCAAGACAATCTGAGCGGTGGAATGTATAAACGACCCTACCCAAGCTAGAGTGATCAAGATGAGACACACTTGTCTTCTCATGATGGTTGGGTAATGCAAGGGTTTGCAGATGGCCACATAGCGATCAACAGCCATGAGGATGAGGACAAAGATCTCCATGCAGCCAAATAAGTGCAGAGCAAAGACTTGAGTCATGCATGCATTGTAGGAGATGCTTCTCTTGGCAGATAGAGCATCTACAATGAGTCTAGGGGCAGTGGATGTAGAGAAGCATGAGTCTGCAAAGGACAAGTAGAATAGGAAGAAGTACATTGGGTTCCCCAGTGTGTGGCTGCACTTGATGGTCAGAATAATGAGCAGATTCCCCACCACTGTTCCCACATAGAAAAGCAAGAAGATGAAGAAGACCATTTTTTGCCTCAGAGGATCCTGGGTCAATCCTAGCAGTATGAACTCAGTTACATTGTTATCTAACTGCATTGTTTCCATTAACATCAGGAAATCACAGGTTGGACATCCTTAACCTGCCAAGGAGAAAAGAAAAATAAATAAAATAAATTCGTAATTGGGAGACTGAGCATATATTCTCGGTCATGAAACTACAACTTCCTAGTGAGATGTCACCCATCAATCTATATTATATTATTTTTTTCTGAAAAATATGGCATTTCTTACTTTTTAATTAACACACTTACCAGATTGCCCATGAAAATAATGAAATAAAATAACTAAAGAGAAAATGCTTCTTCAGACAGTGTTATTTTAGTAATAAATACTCTATGAAATGTATGTTTTTTTATTGTTTCAATACAATGACTTGTTTATGTTAGTTACATACTTTTGCATTACTTGACTTCAGTGGCTTCTCATAGTAGAGAGAGAGACAAACAGATAGACACAGAGAGACAGACACAGAGGGACTGAGACAGAGACAGAGACCCAGATAGAGGCAGAGAGACACAGACAGAGAGACAGAGAAAGAGAGGGACTGAGAAAGAGACAGTGACAGGGATACAGAAAGATATAAACAGAGAAAAATAAGATAAATAAAATTTTAATGGTGAAACAATGAAGAATATTCTAGCCCATTTGGTATAGACTTATTTTCTTACCTTGCCTTTGTCGAAATTTATGTCAAATTGATTGCTCAAAAAAATTTCTAGTTCTTTTGAGTTGTTATAAATTTGCCTTCTCCTATTACACATATTTTCCTTTTCATTATACTAGGTGATCTAAAATTAAATTCTTCCTGCAATTATTTATGGGGTACTTCCATAATGATTTAGAAATACTAAGACTAACAGAAGGAAAATTGGAGAACAGCTGGGTTATAGATTAGTGGCACAGCAACTGGCTGGTAAGCAGAATGTTCTGAGTTTGATTCTGGACACTGAAAAAAAATAAAGGGAGATAAAGATTTCAATTAATAATTATTTGCATTTATTAAAGAGTAAGCAAATGTTCTTACTTAAGTTATATCTGTACTCTTAATACCATGGTAAAAACAAAATATATGTGCCTAAATGGTTCAATATTTTCAGGACATAAGCACCAGTCAACTGCATAATGTCATTTAATATAAATCAGTTTCATAGAGCAGTGTTAAACAAAGGAGCATTGAAAAATAGGTAGAGTTTTTAACATGTTCTTATTAAAGAATGTGAATTTGAAAAATGCTCCATGGGGGAGAGGAGATAGTTCCGTGGAATAAGAACTTGCCTGGAAAGTGCAAGGTCCTCTGTTTGATCCCTACTTCCACCAAAAAAAAGCTCAAGTTCATTAATAGTCATTCAAATAAATTCAAATTAGAATTACACATTATTATCTTTTGCACTTAGACTAATAAAACAATACCTGGATAAATGTATTTCAACATAAATTTATGGCAAATGTGTAACCATCAGTCAACTTTACATTTAAAAATCTGTATAATAACAACTTCAAATACAAATTTATCCAGACAGTCCATTTCCCACCAACAGAGCCAGTCAGACTCATGCACATTGCACATTTCACTGCTGCAGAAACAGGCTATAAGGTCACCTTTGGTCAGGCAAATGAGGGAATTAGGAATGGCACTTCCTGCAAATGTTAATTAATATTAAACAGATATATCTGCCTCTATCATAGTAATCACAAATCTTTTAGAGATAGATCACAAACTGCAACTCAGAACCCACCTATGTATTGTAAAGTTCTAACAGTATAGTTAAATCTGTACAACTGGTACTCAGCTTCTGAGACAACTCAGCCAGTTTGCGACAGAGAGGGTTCTGCTTGCACATTGTGACACGCATGCCATAGGTTCACCATCACTGTTCTATCTCATCTCTAAGATAGTCAACTATGTGTTTTCCAAACAAAACGGAATGTAGAATGATTATACCATTTATGGATATTGGATCTGACCTATATTGTCTCTAAATTATGTGGTAAAATGAAATTAATTCTAATACATGTTATAAACAATAATGCAAGATGGCACTTATATTTACTTGGAATGGCAACATTTTTATGAACAGAACATAAACAAAATGCGTTGGTAAGACCTTTGAAAAAGCATAATATATTTAGTGGCTGCGTGAGGAAACAGTTGCCTCTTGACATGAGAGGAAAGCTTATTTTGAAAATATTCACTTTGGCAATATTTGACGATGTGTTCAAATGACAATGTGTTACACACAAGCACACATTTCCTATGACCTACTGGACCAATATGTGTTGCAAACAGATGATGAAACTTAGAAAACTTCAAAATGCAAGTTTTTGCCTTGGAAGCCTACTATTCATACTGATGTAACACCAAGCCATCATCCCTTCCTTCTGCCAGAGGCACCATGGACAGCGACATTTTAAAGATTCTGTGAAACTCGATGCTTTTCAGACCCGTCCTGCAGCATCAGGTTGCTGTTACCTAAAGGTTCACATGCTTGGTCAAATGCTTTCCAAATGTATTATTTTTGGAATCTCTTTAGCAAATAAAATGAAAAAGTATTTTGGAACCAATGGACTGAGTAATAAAATATATCTATATCTATATATTTATATCTGTATCCATGTCTCTATTTATCTACATGATATCTATATGAATAACATGTAGACATGCTGACACACTTGAGTAGCACAAAATGTTATATTTATAAGTTATAGGTATACTAGAATTAGTAAACGTCACAGAAGTAAGAGACTTTTTAAAGGTTCAACTCAATTTTGTCCCATAGCACTCTATATTTAGTTGCTATTGAACAAATCAAAGGTCTGCACCCCTATACTCTATATCTATAGCATGTCACACTTTCATGAACCAATTCTTAAAATTCCCAAATAAATATTATTGCCCTATAACTGCATCTTCTGCCTCCATGTATCAATTAATAGCTATGCCTTATAGTGTCCACTTCCATCAAGAAATACAGACAGGCTTTCATTTCTATCTGCTCACTTTAAGTTTGTCAATCACTCCTAAACGTCTTATATCTGACCATCTGTCCTCCCACAAGTGCCTCATGTATGTTAGTTATTGATTGTTGAACCTCTACAAGCAGCCTATTTTTGACAGAAAAATAAAAGCTATTTAATACAAATCTTATGAATATTTGGTAAGGGATTACTGCATGGTTATGATGTTAAATTGTCTGCTTTCCTTCCCAAAATGATTTGAAGGCTACTTACTCAAATGATAATTTTTAAAGTGCTCCTGTCATTATTCTGGAACCAGAATTTCTTTGATTTCACAGAGGAGTATATATTCTCATCTGTGTGCTAGAAGGAGACTAAATCATTTCCAGACTCCCTCAGCTATTTCTGAAATATATGCTCACACAGGTGACTCATTGGAGAGACTTTCTCTCTTGCTTTCCATGTGCGTGTATTTAATACGAGTGTTGCACAATTCAGAAGCCTGGTGAGGTCATTCCCTGAAGTCCCCCTTATCTCTCAAAAAAGAGCGTTAGCCAGACATGATGGAGAAGATAATTTTCAATTTGTTTTAGATTATGTGAAAAGCAGGTAGCCTATTCTTTTAATTAATGATACTAATGTGTGTGACACATAACACTTTGGAGCTAGAAGAAAACACAATCATCAAGTGTTGATGATTTTGTTCCCAATATTTTTCCTCCAAACATGTTTATAGCCTTTTGAAGAAATGCCTGTGTGCAGAGCTGACCTGAGCATATCCAATAAGAGGGGCATCTTGTAAAGGTAGCAATTAATATAATAATAGTGGAGCCACTTTATTTCTTTTTTTAATTCATTTTAGTGAGAAAAAATAAAACAGCAATGAAACAGTTTGAAAACAGGCCAGTAGGACAGTTGCAATAACTGATATATTGCATATCATTGGCTTTGTCATAGTTATTTAGAGGATAAGGTCCATATATATATATATATATATATATATATATATATATATATATATATATATATATATTTGCAGAATGAAATTTCATTCTGCATATTTCTGATGTCTATGATTTCTCCAAGTGACTAGCTATCATTCAAAGTGAATTGTTTCATTTCCATTCATTTGCATAATTTTGATGATTTCCCTTGCTATTGATTTCTGACTAAACTATGATCAAAACATGGAAGAAATTGTTCAATGTTTTGTGTTTTCTAGTGTGTCCTTTTTGGCCCCAAATATGATCTATTTTAGAGACTCTTTTTTGAATCATTTAGAAGACAGTGTTTCTCTGCAGTTGTTAAATACAATGTTCTGTAGACATATGTTAAGTGCATTTGATCTATGTGATCAAAACACCTGCTAGAGAAGAAGAAGGATCCACGGTTCAATCCCAGATACCACCTGCCATACCAGCTCCACCCCAAGCATGCTGGGCTGGCCACCAAAATGGGTCTGGTGGTGCATGCCCATAATCACAGTGCTGGGGATGCTGAAAACAGGAGACTCATCACGAGTCCAAGCTGTGTAGTGAGATCCCATATGAAATGCATAAAAGATGTACAGTAACCTTGGTTAACAATTGCTTTCTTTCAGGACTTCAAATATATCATTTTATACTCTGTTAGCCTTTCAAACTTTTGCAGAGAAGTCAGAAGGTAATTTGAAGGGTTTGTCTTTATAAGTGACTTGGTGTTTGTACCTTGCTGCATTCCATATTCTTTTCCTGTTCTTTACTCTTGCAGTTTTACTTATGATATTGGTAGGTTCTTTTCTGATTATGTCTTTTGGTGTATATGAATGCCACTGTACTTGGATAACTATAACTTTACAAGTCTTGGGAAGTTTTTTATTAATGAGTAAAATAATACTTTATATTAATAGTCTCAATTTTTTATGTATTTTAGGGAGGGGGTATCCTGGGGGTTCAGTGTCTTACTACAGCCTCCCAAGTTCTGGGAGTATAAGTATGTGCTACTATGCCCAGTCTCAATTGCCTTAGCAGTGCATCACCTGGATGGACCAGGCCCAGCAGGCCCAGGGTTCAAACCCCTAGCCCCTGCACCCAGTAGTCTAAACTGGGCCCTCTTTTACAAAAAAAAAAAAAAAAAAAAGCTTATTAACTTAGTCTTTTAGCAGTGTCCCACAATTCTTAAATGTTTGATTCATAATTTCTAGTTTTTTTCTCTTTCCTAGTATCTTTGTATAATAATTATTGTGCATAGTGATCCCTTAACCTTAAATTCGAGTCTTGAAATTCTAACTATTCCTTGAACCTTTCTATTAGTTTAGGGCCATAACCACAGAATTTACTTAATTGTTGTGTTTTTCATTTACAGATCTTCTGTTTCACTTTTTTTAGGACTCATATCTCTTCATTGAATTGCTCCTTTCTCTCCTTCATTGTTTTTCACAATTCATCAAGCTGTTTGTGTCTTCGTTAAGGTCACTATTTTTATATTCAGCTAATGACAAATTGCAAACATATAGAGGAACCATGTTGCTTTACTCTTTTAAATATCTTGGCTTTCTATACTAAGAGCTTTACATCTGCTGGGAGAAAATATTGTCTACTTTTCTTTGGGGGACTTATTAGTGCCCAGCCTTCTTTCGATGAACTGATCCCCCATTCCACTCAGAGTAAAGAAAAAAAAAAAAAACACTGCAAAAACTGTTAATGTCAGAAAGAATAAACCAGGCATTAAAATATATACAAACCAAATAAAAGTAGCAACTATATAAAGACTAATACTATAAAACAAATTCCAATAACAGTATAAAGTAAAATGCTAAACTTAATAAATTAAATAACAAGATTAAGGAATTGGGGAAAGGGAAATGTGTAAGAAGTGTAAAAACAAGGACCATGGAGATGGCTCGGTAGAATAAGCACTGCCCTGGCAAGCACAAGGACCTGAATTCAATCCCCATTTTGACCAAAAAAAAATAAAAATAAATGTGAAAACCAATAAATACAGAGCAAGAAGATGAGAGAGAGTGAAATAAAACTCCAACTAAAGAACTAAAAATTTAGGATGTGTTTTGTACATGTATCAGTCCTGAGGAGGACTATAACCATTTTGCACTATAAACATACACTAACAAAAACTAAAAATTGGGAAAGAATTAAAAAGTAAATAGAATTATAGAGGAGAGCAGTTGATGCTTAATTATTTTATTGTCCTTTTTAACTTCTTATAGACTTTTATGCCAATTTCGCATGCTTATACCTGGTAATATGAACAACTAGTTTGAAGACAACATTATGGGGAACTAGGAGATGGCTCAGTGGAATAAATGCTTCCCTGGCAAGCATAAGCACAAAGGCCTGAGTTCAATCCCTGTTTCAGCCAAAAAAAAAAAAAAAAGACATTATGTGATATAACAGTTACTGTTGAATGAGTTTGATAAAGCTTTATATCATTTCTACAGATTTATTTTTTATAAAAAAGTAATTTGTATTCTTTTAGGTAATAAGAAAGTAAGTACAGTTGCATAAGAATAGTGGAGAAATCAATAAAGAAGAAAAGCAAAAGGGAAAAAGACTGAGTTCAATCCCTGGTACTTCAAAAAAAAAAAGTGAGGGTGCTTTTGAGGAATGCTGGAAAAATTTAAAGGAAAAACCAAACTTAAAAAAAGTCCTCATCCTCAAGGTGGCAGGTTGGGTGATTTCCTCCCAGTGGCACTTGGGTAGCTTCCTTGCTGTATTAGAATCTGTCCAGTATGAGGGAAGAATAGCGACTTAAAACCAGGCTTTCTATGGGCCCACATCCACTGAACAGGATTTTCTGTGTTAACACCGAGTCCTGCCTATCTTTTTTGCTCAGCTGGGTTGGTCAGCCGTCCCTTGTATACACAAAGATTGTCTTTGCGGCCTCCCAAGCAGCAAGACCTCTTGTTGTCTTCAACTAGATCTGCATCCTACTGTCTTTTGGTGTCCCCCATCTGTTCCAGGGGCCCCTCTGTCCATACAGCCAATGAGATGGCAAACGTCCAAGTACAGGCGGAGGAAGTGAAAAGGACCCTTCGTAATGTACTGAATGGAGGAAATTCAGGAATCTTCAAGGCTCAAGCCTACTGTTCTCTAATTTAGTCCGCACGGAGAAACACACAGCATGGCCCTCAGTCCTCACCATAGAGGAAAAAGCTGCCAAATACCCCACCCGAAGCCTGAGTTCACCACTTCTTAAACTTCTCAGAAGCCCTCCACCTCTCTACAGTTGTCTCTTGAGAATGTTTGCCACCCAGTCACTGTGGTGGAATAATACGAGGTACCCTGAAATGCGATTGTTCTGTGACCTCTGATTCCTGGAGTAGCTCAGTGTGAAACAATAAGCTACTTCTCCAAACAGATGTTGAATATACCATTTCTACATGGTGGTACTGCTGTGGTCATGTTTTCATGCCTACCATGAAGAGGAAGTCACAGTCAGAGAAAACCCCACCTTGTATTTCTGCTTATAAAACTACAAGTTTTCTTGGGGCTGGTGCTGCCTGCTTCCTGCTTCTGCCTGAGACTGATGGTTCTCTTGCTTCTTTCCAGTCTCACCTTATGCCTGTGCAGTTGGCTTCCTTTCCTTACCCTGGAAGCCAGTGTTAGAATCCAGACTGTTTCTTCTCTCTGCATTGTCTTTTGTTCATTTGTGATTTATTGTTTAGCTTTCCTATAGGAAAGCTTTCCTTTTCTATTTCTTTTTTGTTTACTATTTAAAGAATACACAAAAGCAATACAAAAATGGCATTAGAATCAATACAAAATTTCACTAAAAGCAGTAATAGGAATTCAGGGACAGGTCTGGTGTGTGGGACCAATGATTGCTGCATTGCATGATGCTATTTTCAAATTATTTCTCACTTTTTGAAGTTTTCTTTATCCTTTCTAAGTAGTCATTTTCCAAGTGTCATAATTCCAGATCTTAGAGAAACTGTGACTTTCCACTACACCATCTTGAAGCTTCTAAAGACAAAACTAAGAATTACTGTAGGATTGTAGGTCTACCTCAGTGGTAGAGCTGGTGGTTAGAAAGCTTGCTGCAGAAATCCTTTGGAGGGCTGGTCCTACAGATGAGCAAGCCTAGGATGTACTTATGTAAATTTTTACTTGAAGTAAGAGTCCCCTGAGGAGGATCTGTTCATCAGGCACACAGGACTGAGCCTGTAGTCTCTGTCCACAAGGACCAACTTGAAGTGTGGGCCCATGACAGCATCTGACAACTTGAAGTAGGCTTTGAACTCGAGTCTGATGAGGCTTCTGAGCACTGTGGCCAGTCTCCTTCCTGTACCCCCTGAGTGTGTCCTGTAACAGGAGTTCACATACCCTGGTTCTATAACATGGGGTTAGGAGAGTCTATCCTGGACTAGATTTCTCTGGAGGCAGGCACACTGTTAGATACTGGGAAAAATATCCTGCTCAATTGCTACTTTTTTCTCCAATTCTACTTCTGGGGTCATGGAAATGGAAAAAGTAGAATGTCTTCCTATTTTTTGAGTGCATCTCTTACATCTATGCTATGCACTTGGTGCTTGAACACCTTATGTGGTTGGTTTCCTTAGCTCCTGTGAAGATGTGTGCATGTGGGTGGTTCTTCAAACTGCTGGTTCTCTGTGGGGATGAATGAAATACATTTTTTGGACATTTTGATGAGACTATTACCCTAATTTGAAAATTCTGATTATTAAATACATTGCCAGTAGGTTACTGAGGGTTAATTACAATAGCTTTAGTCAAGTAAGAGTAAATACATAAGCGCATTGCACAATTACATTGCATTGCCTTATTTTAGGAGTATAATGTGTTACTGTAAATACTTGAAATCTACAGCATATGCATAGTGTGATCTCACACTAGAGGGAATACTGTCTTTAGATATTTGTTTCAAAATTAGTACAGTAAAAGATACAATGCTATTAATCTCCCTCAAAATATTCTCCCTCCCTTCAAGCATATGTATCCTGTCATTCTTTTGCTTTATGGAAACTTTCTTAGCATACTTTCAAATGTCTCTAGTTGCACTGTCATGGCAAACGATGTGTACTCAATCAATTCATGGTCATTTTGCAGAGATCCAGAAGCTGTATAATCCCTGTTGGAGTAAATAAATTGCAAAAGAACACCATAATGGTTTTATTTGACAGAAATGGACAGAAACACCTGATCAGTGCAGGCTGATTAAAAATATATCATTTTTAAAAAATTAATTAAAAACAGTGAACAGAAGTAAATTTATTATAGTATAAGTCAAATTGATTTTAATCCTCATTAAAATTCTCCTTTACTGTGAAGTACACTTATGTCATGGTTCTTGGAAATGCACCTTTACTGCAATATTTTTTTTATAATTTTAACATTAACCTTATTGTTGATCAACCCTTGGGAAATTTCACAATTCCTTTTTTTTTTTTTTTTTTTTTTTTTTTTTTTTTTTTTTTTTTTTTTTTTTTTTTTTTTTTTTTTTTTTTTTTTTTTTTTTTTTTTTTTTCCTGCAATGGGTACCTCAAAAAGGAGGTGTTTAGGAATTCTGTCTACAATAAAAGTCACACTCAAGATTTCTGTTTTCTAAGTCATGGCAGAACTGCTAAATCATGCAGTATGTTTAGTTTGTCCTGATAACATTATCTCCAAATTTCTCAAATTTAGGAATATGATTAAGCTATAAGTATCAGAACTGAGAAGGAACTGGAGATCAACTGATCCAGATCCCATGGATTCAGGCTGAGAAAAATAAACAGAAATTGAGAAGGAGTCTGTTTCTAGCCTCATCTCATGACTTGAAGCTTACACTCTGTCCCTGTCACATTTGATGACACTGATTCTCTGGATAGAAGATGGAACAAGGGCCTTTAGCAGCAAGGACTTCAATTCATTTCAGATAATTTGTCTTGATACTGCACTCCTATTACAACTGTTGTCAAGATTGTAGATGATGGAGTTGAACAAGGGGTGCATCATGATGCAAAACAGAGCCAACCTTTTATCATCACTGATGTAATAAACAATGGGAGTGTAAGTGAAGATGAAGGGCAGACAGAACATGAAAACAACAGTGATGTGTGAGCCACAGGTGGAGAGGGCTTTGCCATAGTCTCCAGAAGAGCAGGTACTCAGGGTGGACCGGATGATGATGTAAGTAATAACCATGGTAGCAAAGGTCAAAATGGGTAGCACCCTGTGGTGTTAATGATTCTAATAAATAAGAGGATTCTGTAGGTGCACACCAGCTTCAGTAACGTTAATATGTCAAAGAATTAGTGGTCTCTCTATAGGGAACACAGAAGGGAAGTTCAATAAATATAGCCCATGCAGGAGTGAGTGGAGAAAGACCTCACCAGTTGAGGTCATCACAAGGACATAGCACACCTGTCTGATCATGACCACCACATAGTGAGAAGGTCTGCAGAGGGCCACTTTTGATCACAGGCGATGGTCTTCACCAGGGTGAAAATCTCAGTGGCACCAACAACTGGGCATAAAATATATAAGCCATTCAGCCATTGTAGGAGATGATATTCCATTCTTGCAGAGCCAAAAAGATCTCTGATCATTGTGGGGGCCACCAAGAAATGAGGCACATATCCATGAGACATAAAGCTGAGAAAAATAAGTAGTGAAAGTGCAGAGATAGAGAGAAGAATGACCCAATTTCCTTAGAGAACTGAAAGAGATCAAGCTGAGAGGAGCACAGCACAGGTAGCCTTTACATCCTCTAAAAAGACCCAGGAGTATAAATTCTGTAGCATTTTCATGCTCCACTGCTTCTGTGCCTTTGTTTACTTGGGTAGGATCATAGACCTGAGACACTATGTTTTTTGAAACCTTTGATTTTTCAAAGAAATTTACTTATTCAATAAACCTATGTTCACTATGTGTCATGATTATAATCAATATAATCAGAGCTAGAAGTATAAAAATTAGGATAATTTTCAGAATACCTAATTTCATTATAGTGGAATGCAATAAGAATAGTCAAGTAATAAATTAATTGCAATTGTGAGGGAATTCCAAAGTATTGCTTTTACCTTGAACAGCAAGTGGAAAAAAATTAAAATCTGAAGTCCAGTATTACACCTTAATCCTGCTTCTGTAGTATGTGAGCACTCAAGAGTTTATCTATATTTAAAAGGTCAGAAGGCTATTACAAATCTTAGTCTCTCCTGGTGACTAAATCCACTAAATTCTGAATGTGTGATGGTGTCTAGTGACACAGTCCTCTAATCGAAACCGTATGTTAGACAATGAACCTCTTAGTAATCATTACTGAAAGTGACTTTAGAACCTTTCCTTAAACCGTTCTCTTAACATATAAAGGGACAGAAAAACTAACAAACAGATCTTTGGAGAGAAGGGTTGGTCCACTGCTTGGGCTTCTCACACAGGTGTAACTTCCAGAAGTTGTTCACTTGTGCCTTTTACACCTCAGCATATTAATATGGCTTTACTTTTTGTACTTCACTTTCATACTTTTGTGCTGGATGGTTCACACCAAGATAAAGCAAGACCTATATAACAAGAAATGTAACTTTTGTATCTGATAAGGTCAGTCAAACCCTCTCAGGATTTATCTGGAACCCTGTACCACAGTTTCTGGATCCTATATCAGTGTCAGCCATCTGGATGAGTCACGGCCACTTCTTGACCAATTTTCTCTCTGTGAAAGCCTGAGAGAGTGTTTTCTCTCCATGTGACTCTCCTTAGGCACACTCTACATCATTGATCATTTTACTGTGGTCCCATAATCTCCATGATCGGAAAATTTTGGGACACAACTGAGCTAGATGATGTCACAGTACAGGTTCTCCTATGTTTTGAGTCTTCACTGACCTCAAAAGAGTAGGGCCTAAATGTTGGCTCTTCTTACAGCCCTTCTTTATCTCTAATGTTTGGTCTGCAAACTTAGGTTGTTGTTTCTGGGGCTGTGGAGAGGGCTCAGTGGAATAAGCGCTTCCCTGGCAAGTGCAAGGGCCTGAGTTTAATCCCTGGTTCCACCAAAAAAAAAAAAAAAAAAAAAAAAAAAAAAAAAAAAAAAAAAAAAAAAAAAAAAAAAA
>PVKA01038239.1:0-10544 GCA_004027165.1 Ctenomys sociabilis | reverse complement strand
ATACACAGTATATTTATATGACCAATATCATGCCATAGATCTTATCCTATTTCTGACTGCTTTCTCTTAGCACTGTTTTACCACCTGTATCCCTTATCATTGTATGCTTAGCTCTTGCTTTTTTCTTTTTGGCAGAACTAGGGATTGAACTCAGGCCCTTGTGCTTGCCAGGGAAGTGCTTATTCCACTGAGCCAGCTCCCCAGCCCCTAGCTCTTGCTTTTAACTGTGATACATTCCTCATCCTGGTGCTGAACCCGAGTTCCTGGCTCCATTACCACGAAGAGCTGTGCAATGAACAACCTCATATACAGTCCTGCTTGCTCATGTTTTCTTCTAATATTAGTGTTTGACTTTTCTTCTACTCATACACCTATCAGCTCATCCATGTACATTGGCTTTTGCTATGATCTTGACTCTAGTCTTAAAATTTTGTGTTGGCAAAATGGTCCTAGTTTCCAATGTGACTTTTTTTTTTTGGACAACCCTGAGCTAGTCTTTTTTTTTTTTTTTGAAACTCAGCTGCCATAATAGTACAATTTAGTTTGCATCCTTCCTAAGGTAGAGCCCGAGACAAGAACCTGGGTGACAGTGGCTCACTTGGAGTGAGGCTACCCGAGGAAGAGGGCAGAGCAATGCAGAAGGGAAGGGAAAGCCAACAGGGCTGGCCCACTGAGCTTGCTGTCCCTAGAGAATTGGCTCTGGAGACCTTCCCCAGAAGCCCCCTAGAATTGCCCTGCTGGAGTGTGGGGACTTGGAACATTGATGCAGCAGCTATCAGTCCCCATCACCACCCCTGTCTCACACCTGGCCCTACCCACAGATTCCCTGTGGCAAGAGTGGACTGAGCAGGTGAACAAAGGACAAAATGGTGGGAGGGACACTGCTGCTGCAGGGATGAGGAGCCATCCCTCGACTCGGAGCTCTTGACTGCGGCTAGGTCTCAAGTCCTAGACCAAAGCCCCAGGGGTGGCCACAGCAGCAGCTGTGGGTGTGCACCTGAGTATGCTCCACCTGATCTGCACCTTCCCCTGCACTGCGCTGTTCACAGTGGCCTGCACCTGACCTCTGTCCTGACCCAGCGCCTTCCTGCCTCCTCCACTCTCCCTCCAGCAACCTGATTCTGGGTATTCCACACTTGCCTCCTGCACGGCCTGCGGGCTACTTTCACTTCCCTCTCTTTCCCTCTTCTCTCCCATTTACTCTTGGAGCCTGCCAGGGCCTCCGACAGCATCACTGAGCCCCACACATTGGCTTACCTGATATGTTGGTCATCTTACTGTCATTGTGACAAAACTCTAGAGGTAAATGGACTTATAAAGGGGAAAGGCTTCCTTTGGCCCATGTTCTATAAGTTCTGTGATTCATTAAAAATAAATAAATAAATAAAAATAAAAAACCAGGTGTGGTGGCGCATGCCTGTAATCCCAGCACTTGGGAAGCTGAGGCAGGATTGTTGTGAGTTCAAGACCAGCTTGAGCTACAAAGTGAGCTTAAGGTCAGCCTGAAACGCATAGTGAGGTCCTGTCTCAAAAAGACATTTAAAAAAATAATAAATTAAAAAAATATATATATATATGTTCTGTGATTGAGAGTACCTCATGCTAGGCCTCTGACAGGGTGCTGGGAGGCAATGGTGATGATAATGCTAGTGCCAGGCAGCGTCCGGCAGACACTGCTTACCTCAAAGCCAGAAAGTA
Source organism: Ctenomys sociabilis (assembly GCA_004027165.1). Classification (NCBI taxonomy): domain Eukaryota; kingdom Metazoa; phylum Chordata; class Mammalia; order Rodentia; family Ctenomyidae; genus Ctenomys; species Ctenomys sociabilis. The sequence goes on along the minus strand of PVKA01038239.1, from coordinate 8,846 downwards.
AAAAGAAAAAGAGGCAGGGGATGGGCTGGAGGCCCACAGGCCCTTAAGGCCACACCTCCAGGGACCTGAAGGCTTCCTGGGAAGTCTCACTGCCCCCACAGCCCCACCTTGGAGCCTCGACACACTGACCTCTAGGAGACATGCGATTTCCCTACCATAGCACCTGGACTCCCAGGAAGTGCCTGTGCTCAGCCTCAAAGAATGAAATAAGCAGGCAACTAACAAACATACAATGTGAAGGGTGACTCTGTCTTTGCCTTTTCTTTTCATACCTGCCTGGCAAGGTCAGTACTGACATCAGAGACACCTTAGGGAAGAGCAAAGGAGGCCGTGAAGAGATAACTCAGTGGCTGGGGTGGCTGAGGCTGCAGCGGAGGGGTCTGTCCTGTGGGGTTTCCTGGCCCCTGCTGCACCACTTGGGTTAGTTAACAATTAACTGATGAGTGGTTCTTGGAAAAGCAACTTCTCAGGGATGAAGAGATGGCTCAGTGGGATAAGTGCTTCCCTGGCAGGTGCAAGGGTCTGAGTTCAATCCTTAGTTCCACCAGAAAAAAAAAAAAAAAAAAAAAAGGCAACTTCTTTTTTTAAACAAGGTTTCTATGTATAGTTCAGGCTGGCCTTCGGTTCGGTATGTACTTTGTAGCCCAGAGTGGCCTCAGACGCCCAGGGATCCTCCTGCCTCAGCCTGCCCAGTGCTGGCATTGCAGGTGTGCATCATGTTCTGCTTTTTTTTTTCAGATAGGGTCTCAATAAATCATAAGTTTCCCTGGCTGGGTTTGGATTTGAGCTCCTCCTTCCTCAGCCTCACCCAGTGCTGCGATTGTGGGCCTGAGCCACAACACCCTGGGGGAACTTCAGCTCTTATGCCCAGTTTTACACCTTTCAAATAGGCTACTACACCTTGGCTGCTTTGCTGGGCTATGTTTGTTTAGTTTTCTGGGTTCATGGGATGAGCACCGTGTAATCCTTTTTTCCAGGTCTAGCCTGAAAGGATTTCTCTCCTACCAGCCCCTTGTTACTTAAAAACCTACAACGAGAAATGAGTTCACTGGATCTCTCCTCCTAGTTACATAAAAGAAGATACTCATCTTTGTTACCCATTTATACTGTAGTATGAGTCAATTTATGATCCTCTCCTAAGAGCTAGTTTTCAGAGAGGAGATAGAAAAGAAACCTGAGCCGGGCGTGGTGGTGCATGCCTGTAATCCCAGCACTAGGGAGGCTGAGGCAGGAGGATTGTTGTGAGTTCGAGACCAGCCTGAGCTACAAAGTGAGCTTAAGGCCAGCCTGAACTGCACAGTGAGACCCTGTCTCAAAAAAAAAAAAAAAAAAAAAAAAAAGAAAAGAAACCTGCGTCTATTGAACCTGGATTAAAGAGAAGTCACCTAAGATATCACCCTCAAAAGGAGCAAGAAGCACATAGGCACTGGGTTTATGTGCAAGGATAATAGACTTGAACTAAAAACAGCTTCACCCATCAAGAATATGACAGAAAAACATGTGGTAGCATGTACATACAGTGGAATATGATGCAGTAATGAAAATGAGAGACCTACAGCAACAGCCTAGGAGTTGTTTGACTCTCACAAGTACAATGTTGAAAAAAACAAATACAATGTTGAGGGAAAGATGCATCATGTAGACTAATGGACTTTTTTTTTTTTGGTACTGAGGATTGAACTCAGGAACTTGTACTTACCAGGCAGACACTTAAGCCACAGAGCTATTTCCCCAGAAATGGTGCAGAATAATGTGTACAGTCAGAACCTATAGATACAAAGTTCAAATATAGATAGGATTTTACAAAGAGTGGAAGAAAACAATAACGACAATTATTTCTGAGAGGCAAAGAGAAATTATATGATTTGCTCAGGGGATAGAACTTCCTAGATGTTGATCATTACTATTTCTTTTTTTTTTTTTTTTTGGGGGGGGGGGAGGACCAGGGATTGAACTCAGGCCATTGTGCTTACCAGGGAAGCACTTATTCTACTGAGCCATCTCTCCAGCCCCTGATCATTACTATTTCTTGACCTGAGTATTGATTATACAGAGAGCTACTTTGTAATTATTCATTGAAATGTCCAAATATATTCCATGTATATTTTAAAATTTATTTTTGTCTTTTTGAGACTCACTGTGCAGTTCAGGCTAGCCTTGAGCTCACTTTTTTTTTTTTATTCCACTGAGAAATCTCCCCAGCCCCCTTGAGCTCACTTTGTAGTCCAGGCTGGCCTAGAACTTGCAATGATCCTCAGATTCCTGAGTGCTTGGATTATAGGCATGCACCACCATACTTTTTTTTTTTTTTTTTTTTTTTTTTTTTTTTTTTTTTTTTTTTTTTTTTTTTTTTTTTTTTTTTTTTTTTGCCTTTTTGAGACAGGGTCTCACTATGCAGTTCAGGCTGGCCTTAAACTCACTTTGTAGCTCAAGCTGGTCTCGAACTCACAACAATCCTCCTGCCTCAGCCTCCTGAGTGCTGGGATTACAGGCCTGCGCCACCACGCCCGGCTAACCACCATACTTGAATCTATGCACTCTTTGATGTCTATGTTTCAGGTCTTTTTTTTTTTTTTAATATATTTAGTACAGGCTCTACAGGGTCTCAACTACACAGATCAGACTCGTAGTGTCCTATTTTCAGCCTTACAAGCACTGGGATGACAGGCACACACCACCATGCCCAGTCTCAATCACTATCCCAGTGTGCCATGAGGGGCAGGGCCAGCAGGGCATGCCTGGCATTGAACCCTGGTCCCTGCACCTGCCTAAGCAGGCACTTTAGTCCACTAAGCTATCTGGCCCACCCAATGTCTGTTTTATTTCACTCTTTTGAATGGGCCTGAAGAAGAAGCAATAACTAGCCTAAGACCACGTTCCTCTGAGCTCTGGGTGTGATGTCAACTCTGGCGCTCTTCCCTACAGGTGTATGATTTCTGTTGGATGGAATTATAGAAAGGGGGCTCAGGACAACTGTTCCTTTGGTAGAAATTTCCCTTTGTCAATGAAAGGGATTGTGAAGAAAGCCTGGGCTGGGAGAGAAAAGCTGAGGAGAGCAGGTCAGAGGGCTCTTGGCTCTGAGATTAGCTCTCAACACTTGGCACGTCAAAGCACCACGCTCTGGAGGGCCATTTTCCAGCCCTGAGCCCAAGTGAGGCTACTCCGAGAATGACACCGCATGCACTGAGCATGATGTAAAGCTGCTCCTTCCTACCTTCTGCCTCCCTCCCACTAGCAGAGCACATGGAGTTTTGGCAGTGATGAGCAGTGCCACATACAGAGTGCCAGCAAGAGTGAGACAGAAAAGGGCCCGGAGGCTAGCCAGCTTCTGATGCCCCATCACTAGCTTAGGTGTTAAACAAAGACAAAAGGGCTGGCCATAGAGCACAATGGACTAAAACGTCTGCTTAGGCAGACACAGGGACTGGGTTTGATCCCAGGCGTGCTGTGCCAACCCCCCCACCCCCGGGAGTACACTGAGATGGTGATTGAGACCGGGCATGGTGGTGCATGCCTGCAATCCCAGTGCTTGCGAGGCTGAAAACAGGAGGATCACTACGAGTCCGACCTGTGTAGTGAGACCCTGTAGAGCCTGTACTAAATACATAAAAAACAAAACAAACAAACAAACAAATCTAGATGACAATACTAGGCACCTCCTAAAAAGGGGAGGACAGGTGCCAGGGCAGATGGAGAAGCCCATATCTCACGAGGGAAGTTGCACTACCCATACTGCTGTGAAATCATGGTAAACCAAGCCAAGGGGCTGCAAGGTGAGCCATGGCCCTCACTGAAATGCCTGTTAAGAACTTGGCTTCTGGAGGGAAGTAAGGGGTGACTGGGCCATGGCTAGACTGCACTTCTGTGCTTTCTCTCAGGGAGGAGACTGAATTTCAGCCAATTTAATTAATTTTTACATGGAACAGGGACAATAATCTAATCTTTTTTTGGGGGGGCAGCTCAGCTCACCTGAGGACAGGCTGGCACTGCATGTGATGCGGGGGATCGAGCCACAGTCCTTGCACACTTGCCTAAGTTTGCGTAAGCATGCACTTTAGACCACTGAGCTATCTCACCAGCCCAATGATCTAATCTTTAAAGTCCTGCACAATTAGCCTCCCCGGCCTGAGCCCATCCCTTCCCCGGCTCCATTCTGCCAAGCACACTCAGAGAGACACTGTGATGTTCCTCTGCTTGGGGAGACAGAAGCAGAAGAGAGGCCCTGGAACCATCGGGAAACTGAGGAAAGGTTTCAGCAGCTGCCTCAGGGTGGACATCTGGGGCAGGGGCCTGCGGTGTGTGGGTAGGTAGGTTCTTTCCTAAGTGACTCAGACGTACCAAGTTAGGAAAGGCGTCGTTGCCTTCGTTCCTTTTGGTCTTGAGGAAGGAAGTGAGGCCCCGACTGTTTGGATTCTAATCACGCGTTTCTCTTTGCCGGCGCCAGCAGCGTCCGGTACACAAGCAACACTTACCCTACTTGGCTGGACACACAAGATGCAACGTTACTGAGAGGCTAGAGCTGTAGCTGAGTGGTAGAGTGCTGGCCTTGGTGCGGGAGGCGCTGGGCTCCATACCCAGCAGCACAGACACCTCTAGTGCAGACGCGCGGCACACGCACTGAAGAGCTGGGACCCTGGAAACCCCTCCCACGCTTCCACGGATTCCGGTTCCAACTCTTAAGATGCGGAGCTGCTGCGCGGCTGGGAGAATCTCCCTGTTAGTCCACCTGAGGCGCCAAAGTGCGGCACCTCTCCCCTTGTCCCTGCCAGCAGCCCCCACAAGGTCATGCATTGACAGTCACTCCCTGGTGACAAGTGCCCACCCTCTGCCTGGGAGAAAGGATGCCCTTATCCCCAAGACACAGATACCAGAAGGAATCTGAACCAACAGGCCTTGCTAAATTCTTCCATGCATAACCACAGGAGGCCACACACTTGAAGGTCTTCTAGTCATACTTTTGCACTCTGTGCATAATCTTATTTCTTCGGGCCTTCATTTCCAAAGACATCCATGTCACATAGAACTTAGATTAAATAGCACTGGGTGCTGCATGTTCTCTTGTTAATATTTTTGTCAATCTCTTTTTGTTTATTTTTAAGTAATGGGGATTGAACCTTCACACTGAGCTACATCCTCAACCATTTTATTTTTAATTTGAGAGTGTCTCTACATTCATTCCCTCTGCTGTCTCAAACTTGTGATCCTCCTGCCTTAGCCTCCCAGAATGCTGTGATTATAGCCCTGTAACGCAATGGCTGCCTATTAATCTGTTTTATTGTAGGGATCTCAGCCATATAAACCTAGCGAAGTGGGCCAGGGAAAATATTACTTTTCTCAGGATGGCAAGATAGCTCAGCAGACTAAGCGCCTGTTTAGGCAAGTGCAGGGACAGGGATTAGATCCCTGGCACCACATGCCTCCCTAGCCCTGCTTCCAGGCAAGCTGAGCTGGCCAGCAGCGTGGTGGCACACACCTGTAGTCCCAGCACTAGGAAGGTTGAAAACAGGAGGATCACTATGAGTCCAAACTGTATAGTAAAACCCTGTACCAATATATATATATATATATATATATTTGGTATATATATATAATTTTCTTGCCTATGCAAGTATAGAGAAAAGACAAGCATGACAGTACATTCTTGTAATTCCAGCATTCAGCATTCAAAGGATTGACATGAGTTTGAGGCCAGCCTGGGCCACAAAGTGAGTTCAAGCCAGCTTGAACTACACAATGAGACTCTGCTGGAAACAATAACAACAACAAAAAAGAAGTTTAAGAAATGATGGATTAAGGGGGGCCAGGGAGATGGCTCAGTGGAATAAGCACTTCTTCCCTGGCAAGCGCAAGGGCCTGTGTTCAATCCCAGGTTCTGGAAAAAAAGAAAAAAAGATGGATTAACAGCTGGGTGAGAACAAGGTCCTGAGTTCAACCCCTGGTACTGCAAAGCAAACAAACAAAACAAACAAAAACCAGCTGGGTGTGGTGGTGCCTGACTATGATCCAAGCACTCTGGCGGCTGAAGCAGGAGGATGGTTGTGACCCGCCTCAGCCACAATGTGAGCTCACAGCAAGCTTGGACTGCACAGTAAGACCCTGTCTCAAAAATACATACAGAAAGACAGACAGACAGAAAGAAAGACTATGTCAAGATTCCTTGACCCACAAGGGTGGAACCATCAAAGCAACTGAACTCAAGACAAAGTTAAGCAAATGCTAAGGTTTAAACTAAAGCTCAGAATTAAGGTCACCTTTTGAGGCTGGTTTTAGTGGAAGTTGGAAGGAAGGGCAAGAAGCTCTGGGGTGTTGCACCAGCAGTGACTTTCTGCTGTTTTTAATAACAGATCAGCTCTGCACAGCCCACCTGCGTGCGCACGGAAAGCTAAGCCTCAGGAGCTGTGGCACTGCCACAGAGCACGGAGAGCAACATAGGTGGCAATGGCATCCTGAGAAACTCACTGTCACCTTGAGAGCTACATAACACGAGTATCTTCTTGCTGAGCCTCAAAATCTGAAGTTCCTTTGATCCCCGGTTCTAACAAAAAAAAATCTGAAGTTCTTAGGGCCCAGGGAGACAGCTCAGTGGAATAAGCTCTTCGTTGACAAGCGCAAGGGCCTAAGTTCAATTCTGGCTTCTGCTAAAAAAAATTGAAGTTCTTCATAATTTACTCAGAACAATATTTCATCCAACACAAAAATGCTTACATCTTACTCACATGTTTATCTACTTTTCTTCATAGCTGTTTTCTTATTTAGCTGTTTCTCAGAATGAGGTGCCACAATCGGCTTTTTGGCAAACCTTTCCTCTTAAAAAATGATCTTTTATTTATTTGGTACAGGGTCTCACCACGCAGCTCGGACTCATAGTGATCCTCCTGTCTCAGCCTCCCCAGGGCTGGAGTTAAGGGCATGAGCCACCAGCCCCAGTTTCAGTGGCTGGCTTGGCACCCAGGGCCAGCACAACATGTAGTACCAGGGATTAAATCCCAGTCCTTGAGGTTGCCAGGCAGGCACTTAGACCACCAAGCTGTCTCCCCAGCCTTGGCAACCCCTTCTAACTACTCACTAGAAATACTAGCTCAACTGATTGTCAAGTGATTTTGATACAAGGAGAAAAACTGATCTGGGGTGGGTGACCTCTAAACGATATAGGGAACCTTCAAATGACATAGGGAAAAAGGATCTCTCAACCTGACCTGTATGAGTTCGTGTTCTCTAAAACCAAAGAATAAATTTTAGGAACAAATGGAGGTTATGAGCAGAATAGATTTATTGAGGGAAAGAAAGCTCCTGTCCAAGAGAGGGACAGGAGGGGGCCCCGAGAGGGTAGTTCTCCCGGAAGCTGGCTCTTCCAGGGACTTTTATAGAGGACAAAAACCATGTGGTAAGGCAGGTCTAATGTGGTAAAGACATGGGAACTTGCTTAGGTGGGCAAGAGGTGGGACAAAACTATAGTCAACCAATGGGATTACAAGCACCATTGCTCAGGTAAAATTGATTAAATCCAGTACCAGATGGGGAAATGAGTCAGTCATGTAGCAAGCAGACATGAATATGGGACAGGGTCTCTTCCTGTTGAGGGTTGGGCTAGTGACTCATTTAGGCTCTTTCAAAGTGATTGATACCTATCTAGAATATCAATCTCTGATGCCCATCCCAAGGGAAGTATGTAGCTATGTTTCTTCTTTTTGTCTTAGTCTTGAGGTGTGGCCCATAGGGAGTGTCTGTCTCTTCAAAGTTGCAAAGTCACCTTGTCTGCCATCTTGTCTCCTTGAGGGCCTGGCCTTATCTGACTGCCTACGATATTTCTATCTAACTCAGCTGCCTACAACAATTTCATGCCACTGTCAAAGACTTGGACATGAGTTGTGTGATAGCCCCATTGAAATTGACAGCCTCTTCCATCTATCTTCACTCCTGGTTTTATTACAATGGCTCTTCCCCTCCTTCCCTAGGTCCATTGCTGCCTCCCACATACCCAGCCACATCTGCAAATACATGGATAAATAAATAGATACTAAGTTTGCATAAGACACACCACAGGGGAAAATGAAATAGTACAAAAGATCTGTCAATATAAGAATAAATACTTAGTTTTGAAAGTTTCTTCATAAAATATTCTGTGGCTGTTCCACCCATGAGCCGCCGCATAGACTCGGCCATGGACAACCTGCTAAAGGGACACAAGTCTGCAAAACTGCGTGGCTTGCATCCACAGCCCCAACCGTGGGCCTGGGGGAGGCATGCGCCACTTCCCTTCCCTATAAAATTGCTTTTTTTTTTTCTTTGAGACAACAGAACGTGTAATAGAGGTAGAATTTGCTGAATTTTTGTTTATGTATTTATTTCATTCCAGTTTGATTTATTTTAATTGTTATTTGTCAAACAGTAGACATTACTTATTTTATTTATGATATATTTCAGCTTAAAGTTATGTTATTATATGTGGATGTAAATATAAATTTGGGTTTTGCAAAAAAAAAAAAAAGAATAAATACTGAATTTTAACTTAAAAAAAAAAGGCACACCACAGGAGAAAGACCCATTTTAATTATGCATGTACATACAGGAGTCTCTCAAAGGTGGGAGTCCAGGAAGAAGCCAGGTATTTGAGATATCATCATGTTCAGCTACAGAAAGGGACAGGAGTTGGAACTTCTGGGGAGGTCATGGAGACAATGGAAAAGTGAGGGACAAATGAATGGTGAGTCAGGGTTGCTTTGTTTCCAGGCTATAAGTCTCAAGGGTTAGAAGTTGTCTCCTAGTCCTGCCACTTTCTTCTTGGTATAGATAACTTTGCCTATAACAATTTCCATTCTTTTTCTTTCTTTCTTTTTTTTTTTTTT